>CAJQZJ010035037.1:0-10376 GCA_907164525.1 Lophiomys imhausi | reverse complement strand
TCTTCGGAGGAAGGTAATGACAGTTGTCCCCAACCTGCTCATTACAGCTGGCGTAGTCGGCAGTGGAAACTAGGCAAGGGCCTGCTAAAAAAAAATCTCATTGGTGGGTGCCAAAACCAAGGTCTTAGCAATTGACCAAGGCGACGGCACCAGGGGAAGGTGAATCCCTCACGAAGCCAACTCAGGGGCAACCTTGAGGAAGAGCGGGTAAATGAGGAGTGAAACCTATACCCTTCGTGGAAATCCCGTGCCCGAACTGCACTAGTACGGCACTCGGACGAAACGAAACCATAAACAAAAAAAAACGGCACGCCCAAACCGAAAGTAAACCTGCCAATGTCAAAATTTCTTTCCAAAAGAATTGAAAGACGAGCAGACATAAAATTTGAAAAACTTATTAAAGCACAAAATATCTCAGACCTTAGCTGGTACATTAAGAAAAAAGAAGTTAAATTTCTCTACTGGCTAGCAGATAAGTTGTGGAAATGAAGTCCATAGTAAAAAGAATGAAAAATCTCCATATTTCACCTATAACAGGGAACCCAGTTCAGTCAGAAGAAGAGCAGAAATGGAATGAAACAGCACGATCTGTTAAAAATAAAATTGGCATGAAGCCAACACAGGTCACCGATGAACTAACCAGCCCTGAGGTAGTGAAACCTCTAATAGAGCAAGCACATAAAAAGGAAGTGCCGGCACTATTAATGAAAACTGTGCAAGACATAGATAAAGACAGGCTGATGGGAAAAAGGCTAGCCTTAAATGTAGTGAGGAGACAGGGCCTGATCACCCCTGAAAACCCCACATATTCCTTCCCGGTAGTAACTACTACCAAAAAGACTCCGTCCAAATCGGTATTAAGTAGACTAGCTCCTACTTTTTCGAACAGCCCCACTACTCCGGGAGGACTAGAAGTGACGGAGACTAGACCATTCAGCCCACAAGAGCTAAGTGAATTAAGAAAAGAATATGCACAAAATGGATCCAAAGATGCACAGTATATGGTCAGATTGTGGGAAAAAGGGGCAGACACAATCATGTTGACCAGTATGGAAATGTCTAAAATAAAAGGCATAATTGAAAATCCATCAATTTATGAAGCTCTAGAACATGTAATAGAAGTAGCAAAAGGGGATACACACCCCCTACTGGACTGGTTAACAGCTGCATGGAGATATGCATTCCCTACTTTGGATCTGACTCAATTTGAAACAGCCGGTAGATGGCAGACTCACACTGAAGCAATCACAGTACTCAGGAAATTAGGCATATTATGGTTTATATATAACCAGGCAACCACGCCTCAGGCGTCACCATTAACACCTGCTTTTAAAAGAATTCTTATTAAGGGAGCACCAGCTCACCTTAGAATGCAAATAGTGAATGGAATTCAGGCATGTAATACAGTGTCAGATGGAATTAATTTCTTTAAGCAATATAGAGAATTAGAACAAGATAAAGTCGTATCATTTAATACTAGAATGAAAAATTTCAAAAAGCCTAGACCTAGACCTTATGCAAATATTAGAATCAGACCTTTTGGTAAAACAAATAATACAATGAATATTAGACCAACCAATAAAAATGGAATTATGACTAGAATTTTTGGTAATAAAAAACAACCATTTAACCGACCAAATGGACAGAATTTTAGACCAAACAGAACTTTTTTAGGCAGAGGTGTAAACCAAAACGGCAGATACAGACCATACATAAGACCCCAAAACAACAACAACAACAGAAGGGGCCGTCCATTTGGAAGACGTACCAATTAAATTTTCAACATATAGATACAAGACCATTTGTTAACATACCTAGAATAACAAAAAATGGTCTTAAACCTACAAAATGGTTGTTAGATACTGGTAGTCAAATATCTATTATTACTGAAGATGAAAACCAACAAAAAGGTATTAAAAACATAGTAATTCAAGGTGTGAATTCTGAAAGAATGGTACCCATAATAGATGTTAAATTAAAATTATATGATAAGGAAGTAAATGTACAAATGGCTAGTTTTAAGGCACCATGCAATGTACTGGGAATTAATGAAATTAAACAACTCTTACCATTATATTTAAACTATAAGAAAATTAAGAAAATATTAAGTAATCTAGCTGAAGTAAAAATAGAACCTGTACAACTACCTAAAATTAAACCATGCTTTACTCCTCAATATCCTATAAAAGGAGGTATAGATGAAATAACAAAGAGTGTTAAGGATCTGGTTAAAGAAGGTGTGATCACACAAGCCCAGAGTTTTAACTTTAATTCACCTGTATGGCCAGTACAGAAGCCAAATGGTAAGTGGAGATTTACTGTTGATTATAGAAGAATTAATGAATTATCTGACAAATTACCAGGACAATTACCAGATATTGATAATATATTCTCTCATATTAAAAGAGTTGCACCCAAATGGTTAGCAACAATAGACTTATCTGATATGTTCTTTGGAATACCATTGCATCCAAATTCTCAGGAATTGACCACGTTTACTTGGCAAGGTAAACAATACAGATTTTTAAGACTGCCACAAGGCTATATAAATAGCCCTATCATTGCCCATACGGCACTATCAGAAACCCTCAAGGACTTCAGTGCCGAGGGGGTGGAATGGTTGTCGTATGTGGACGATCTTATCATATTTGGCCAAATAGAAAATAAGGTGTTTGAAGCAGTAAAAAGCTTAATTCAGCATTTAAGGGATAAAGGCTGGACTATTAACATGGATAAAGTACAAGGCCCAGCACAAAAAGTAAAATTTTTAGGAGTTCACTGGTCAACAACTGGACCAGAAATCCCTGATCAAATAATAGATAAGCTAGAAAAAATAGAAAAACCAACCAATAAGGCACAAGTACAGCATTTAATAGGATTATTTGGTTACTGGAGACAGCATATACCTTATTTACAGCTAATGTTACAACCGCTGTATAAGATCATCAAGAAAGCAAGTGATTTTGAGTGGACAAAAGAACAGGAAGAGGCTGTGCAATATTTAGTAACTAGTATAAAGGAATATAGAAGACTATATTATGCTAATAAAGATAGTACATTAATTATAGAAGCCATGTATATAAAAGGACATGGTAATTGGAATATATTTTCCAAAGATAAGAATAGGACAGTACCATTAGGATTTTATGGAAAACGGTTTCCTTGGTCAGAAAATAGATATTCATTATTTGAAAGAACTATTTGGACGGTGTACGAGGCAGCTAAGGCCGTCTCCACAATCTTGAGCCAAAACCCTGTAATTATCCACACGGAGTTTCCAATCCTAGACTGGGTCAGGGCGCCCGGGGAAGCCTGGACGGGCCTACCCATCGAAGGAAAGGTACTTCAATGGAAATGGTACCTGGAGGATTTCGTAAAACGAAACCAGGTCACCCAGAAAGGGAAAATGTCAGTCATGTCTGAAAACATACTTAAGGACCAACCAGAAGGCAATTGGTTGGTGGCTCCCCCAAAAACTGAGGAGCAGGTAACGGTGATGAACCCTATCGGAAGGTGGGGAACAAAACCGTACCAACAAGGTATGCAACAGGCATGGTTTACTGACGGCTCATCCGCCAGTCATGGTGGAAAAATCAAGTGGAAGGCCGCCGCCTACCGACCATTTGATGGCATGACCCTTACTGACCAAGGCAATAGTAAATCCGCACAACATGCAGAAGTAATAGCTACCTTGTTAGCGGCTAGACAAGCTTTAAAAGAAAATGCAAAGTATATGACGGTTTATACAGACTCTTGGTGTGTAGCTAATGGCATAGCCATATGGTCAGGTAAATGGAAAAAGACAGGCTGGAAAATAAATGGTAAGGACATATGGTCTAAAGAAGCATGGGAAGAATTAAATGAGATAGGAAAGAAGGTAAAAATAAGTGTATATCATGTAGATGCGCACACTAATAAAAAGGATGAGACTAGCGTTAATAATGATATAGTAGACAAACTAGCAGTAGTAGCTGTAAGGATTAGGAGAACATATGAAATAAAGGATAAAGAACCCTTGAGGAAGGTAATAAAAGCCAAATATGAGATTGTAAAACCAAAATCAGAGGTGGCAGTAAGAGAAAAAGAAATATTGGATTTACATCAGGCCATGGGCCATATTGGTACCCATGCCCTATATCAATGGTTTAACCAAAGAAACATACAGGTATCATGGCACCTGATAAAAAATGCCATAAGAGGATGTACTCAATGTCCAAATCAAAAAACTAGATTTAATAAAAGGTATAAAGGAAATATAGGACATAAAGCTGGATTTAACACATTGGTGCAAATTGATTTTATAGGACCTTTGAATAATTATAGAGGACAATACTTGTGTACTATGGTGGATGCTACTACAGGCCTAGCATTGGCTAGACCAGGACCAAAACCAACTCAAGAAATAGCTATTTTAGCTTTGTTACAATGGTGTTCACAATATGGATGTCCTTGGACAATCCAGTCAGACCAAGGATCACATTTCACTGGTAGAAAAATACAGGCATTGGCCAAAAATTTAGATATAATATGGGACTTTCATAAGGCATATAATCCAACCTCTGCCGGAGCTATTGAGCGTCTGAATGGCCTATTGAAGGCACAACTGATGCAAAATGAAGGTGAACCACTGAATATAGCAACCATGAAAGCTATTAAAAATTTGAATGAAAGAAGTAGATTACATAGAAAAAGTCCATTGGAAGAAGCTATAATGTATAATATTGATTATACAATGCCAAAACAATTAGAAACACCTGTATTAAGACCATATAATTGCATCTACAGGAACAGCAAAGGAAAGGAGCTAAACAAAGCAGAAATTGTCGCCCCAGGTGCAGAAAACCAGGTGTGGATAACCCCAGGTAAAGGGGAATTACAATTGGCTAAGCTGGAAAACATAGCATGAGACATGTTCTCATTAAACAAATTTGGGAAAATAATACTGCTAATAATCACCTGGGTAGCATGCATCCTGTGGGTAGGACTTCCGATTCTGGACGCAATAGGAGACTTTTGCAAACCCATATGGGAAGGAAACAGTACACACACAGCACAGGTGATAGTAAATCACACCATGTGCATTTTTCACAAAATAAAAACTACTTAGGATTACTAATAATTCTATTAGGCATAACAAGTGTACTTTCTAATGGTATAGCTATTAGATACAATCCACAAATGAAATTGAACATAACTAAAAGATTCCCTGAATATTGGAAGGATATTAGAGAATGGACACGAGTGACTAATGCATTCCGCTCATTCTGGCAAAAATATGCTTACTGTATAGAATATGATTGGAGAGAAGGATGTGAGCAATATAGAATGGCAAAAGGAACTTTAACATATGCTAGCAAGGACTTCATGATAGATATGAATAATAATGCTACGGATTTGGAGGAACAGAATCCCATTAAATGCCATTGGATTGAAGTATGGGGAAACAAGACTTCACATATGGCAATCTATAGTACACATTGGAGAGATTGGGAAAACCATAAATTAATGACCATAAAAGTAAATCAAAAATATCAAACAATGATACTCCAATATTATGATTTTGCTGATGAAAATGCAATCGGCACTGGAACTTTTACATGTGGCCTTTCAATGAATGCCACATTCCCGAGACAATGGTTTGCACCTTTAATTAAACCAGAGTATAATCCAATAGGTTACTGGTACAATAAGACATCAGAATCACTTGAGGAACTTGAGTTTGAAAATTATGATTACAATCAGGAATACACTGACACTGAATACACTGAGGAAGAAGATGAGGAAGAAGGTGAGGAAGAAGGTGAGGATTCATCCACCACACCCACAACCCCCACAACCACAACTTGTAATCCTAAACAAGCATTACATAAAGGTTGTACGATAGTGGAAGACAAATTAGAACCATGGTTCATTAAGAAAGGCATACCACCACTGCCAGAACCATGGGGAAATAGATGCCCAAATACATTTTTGGAAAAAATTAATGAAACTGTTAAGGAACACAATATTTTATGTGTTGCAGGATTTCCAAATCTACCCTTTTATGGAAATCTAACAGTTGTAGATTATAATGGACAACCATACCCCGAGTATCATGAAGAATATAGTAATGGAATAAAAATAAATAGGTCAATAATAAGATCAAGTGTACAAACAAATTATACCTGGAAATGGGATTTCTGGAAAAATGTTGTATCATTAGGAGTAGAACATTGGAGGATGCCAATAGTTTTAACATGTGTCCTACCACAACCATGGGGCACTTTAAGGAAAACTAAAAGGGGTGATCTTTCACGTCAAATATGCACTAGGCCAACACACACATGTGCCTGGACAAAAGTAAATCAAACAGGCAACATCGTATGGATGTGGACATGTGTACAACACACACAGTTCACAAACTTCAGACAAAGAATAACTACAGGGATAGCTACAGGATTAGTACTAACAAATAGCACCTCAAACAATAACACACAAACATGGATACAACACACATCTTCTAACCAGACTGTGCTATTTTTGGAAAATACAGAAAACTTGTATAATTATACTTATAATTTTACAGATAGTTTAAAGGTAACAAATATAACTTTATGGTATTACAATGGCACTCAGTTACCTGATAATGTCAAATTTGACTTAAATACAACTTTGTATATACAAAGGGATGGTGGCAAACATTGGACTAGTTATTTTAAACAATTCCATGTTTGTGCTTTACACAAACAATCCAATGAATTCCCTATCCCATATAATTTAAACACAACAAACGGCACAATATTTAGACCCTTTCATACAGAACAAAGTTTTAGTGGACCATATGACATATCAGAAGTAAATATAACTGATGCATATGAAAATATTACTTATACCTACCCTTTAATGGAAGAGGTATTGCCATATCGAATGTACCAATACAAAGGAATGGATACACATCTTATGCTAAAAAATATTTATGCCACCTACACAACAGGCATAAAAGAAACACTTTATTTTTGGAAAAATTTAAATTTGACAATTAATAATGCAGTAGAATATTGGCATACAGGTTATCCATATTACTTTTCGATGTGGAATGTACATCCTCAATATGAAACATGGCATCAGGTAGAATGGTTAGCACATAAGCCCAAAGGCTTAAACCAAACATTTTCTGTAGATTGGGATGAAGTATATTACCTTCCAATGTCTAGTGAGTTTTGGCCAGATAGGAAAGAACATGAAGGAAAACTAATAGATAGAGGAGGAATAAGCCATAGAAACAAACAATATAAACTATATACAGCTCACTTCCCTCAGGGATATCTATACCCGCCCCCAGGAGAACCAAAAATAGTATCAGCACCTATGATAGTACCAGATTTAAAAACTCCAGCTAAGGTTATCCTATTCCCTAGGGTGAGAAGAATACAACTACAAATAGACCTACAAGTATTTAAACCACCACATATGTATTGCACAAATAGCGATACATGGCTCCCTGAATTACAATACTCATCACCTGTAAGAATAGGGAGAAAACCACTACAATTCTTGATATTTGCAGGAGCAGCACTAGCAGGATCTATAATGGGAGGACTTTTTGGAGGTGGTGTATCAGCAGCCATGTTAGAACCTATTAAAGCAGAATTAAATAATATAAAACATATTAATAGACAAACTTCTGAAGCCCTATCAGCTATGTCTGCATCAATAGACGCTTTAAATGTTATAACCCAACAAATGAGAGCAGAAATAGAAATTAATAAACGAGAGTGGCAGGCACAAATGGAGTATATGCAAAAACAAATAATTAATGACCATAATCAACTTATGTGCACACAATATTATTTAGCAGCACAAAAAATGGAAAATGAATTAAATACATTTTTTACAACTGGTATGGGTAGAAGAACATCATTGTATCAAACTTTAATGGACCCATCAGTAGATAGTTACTGTGAAAGTGGTGTGTGCACCCTTAATATACTACAAGTATTTTTAGATAACGCCTACACAGGATTTCATACAAAACCTATACCACAAATATGGACTGAAAAACTAGACCCTTTTTCACAAATACAACATACTTGGGTCACACCAATAGACCATTTTCTTTTTATCAATGTAAATAAAACACCAGCATATATACCTATTGATGATACATTAGCATTAGGACAAAATGTATATGTCTATACACATATCCCTGTTACAAAATTAACACAAACTAGATTAGCGTCAACAACAATGACAGATACAGTTTATAATATGGGTGACTGGACATGGTTAATTTGTACAAATAAAGAAATAGAAGTAACTTGTACTAATCTAAATAGAACTACATACAATGATACAATAATAGAATGGAAAGTAATAAAAGGATGCTGGATGATGCATAATTGTTCAATTATAACAGCACATAACCAAACTAGAGTAACAGAGCTATCTATTCAAGAGGTACACTTATATTCCTCACCTTTTCAATTATTGGATGAATTAGAAAAAAACCATTACGAATTATTTATAAAAAACCAACAGGAAATGCAAGAATTAGCTGAATTTAATCAAAAACAGTTAGATAGCATTCATAGAAAGATACAGAATGCCCAACAAAGCCTGGATAGACATGTATTAGAAACTCATAAGTTAGTAGGAATTATAAGGGCTAATACTCTTATAGATAAAGATTGGGCAAATAATATTAAAAAATGTAGCTTTTGGGACATGACAGCTAGATTATTCCAATTAGATTTTATTTGTACCCCACTAGCAGGATGGTGGGAATGGTTTAAAGAAATAGCATTTGTAATTGCATGCTTCTTAGGAGTGATTGTTGCATTTAGAATGATTATGTTTTGCATGAATAGGAAAAATGGCAGACTCAAAAGAAAGCTCAAAAGGTCCATCTGGCAGACGCTACGACCTGATCCAGAAAGGAGGAGTTCGCATTTTACTCACGTCCATGTTCAGTGAACTATATGGACCACTGGACGAATTATGGGTCAGGATGGGTATTGTAACAAACGTTAAAGTGCATGAATGTAGCTTTTGCATTAATAAGTATACATCTAATTTTCTCTATGGAGAGAAACAGGTTATACTGTTACCAAAGCTAGTATACCACTACTTACACCATCCAATAGAATATGAGGACAAACACCCAATAGAAAGATGTTTACATGTTTTAGCAGCGTTACTATCATGTTATGTGTCTAAAAATAAATATCCACATTATGAATTGTGTAGAAATCTAATTAGACATAATCCAGAAGAAGCACTCAAATTATTAGAAGGAGAATGGACTGTTAAATACGTAGAAACACAGATCCATCAACCATTTACATTACAGGCAATAACAAATAGGAGCATTCTACAACCATATATAGCATTACTTATAAAACAGTATAATGCATATACAAACTGGATGGATTATTACATAAGACACAAAAGACTGCATAAAATATTTAGAGGAGAAAGATTAATAAATAGAAGACCCATAGAGATTACCAGAACTAGAGGTAGGCCATATGATACTAATAACCCTTTGCTATCTCTTGAGGACCAAGCATTATTCACATGGCTCCGAGGCATGATCCTTCCGGAAGGAAGCTGGGACTGATAAAGAAAGATGGCGTCCAAAATTGCATAAAAGAACTGTATGCAAAACATTACCAACCTTTACAAGATATTTGGACAACATCTGGAATAATGAAACCATTGGACGCTTTCTCTGCTGAATGTCATTTCTGCAGAAACCCAGGTGCATCATGCTTCATACCTCAATTTGGAATGCTGCCAGGAGAATCGGACTTATTACCAAATTTGATGGCACATTTTGTGCTCCATGGACCTGACATACAAGCTGAGAAACAAACTGATAAACTACTGCATGTATTAGCTAGTTTGATTGCATGTTACTTAGGAAAACAAAATCTGTCACATTACAAAATGATTAGACAATTGATTAGAGAATGTAATAAGTGTGAGTATTTGCTTGATAGATTGGATAATGGCCATTGGCCAGGAAACATACCAGGAACCTGGCATGGACCTAATTCAGCCAGAGTGTTACAGGATTTTTGCTGTAGAGTATTAGCAAAACCCTTTATAGTAGATTTACTTAAAGAATACACAGCATATATGACATGGCTAGAATATGCCATCAAATGGAGGCGTGCATCTAGACAAAAAGGAAGCAAGAAAGCATTTGAGAAATTACAGCAACCTACTATAGATCTTGAAATTGTAAACCCCTGGATTGCATACCCGAGTGGAGATACAAGCTGCGCCGGTACCTCCACGCAGTGACACCTTTTACGCTGAAGGCATTTCAGGTGTCAGGGGGTGGACTGTATAGAGCCTGTAAGCAGCCATGCTGCAGGAGTTTAGTAAACAAG
>CAJQZJ010035030.1:0-16000 GCA_907164525.1 Lophiomys imhausi | reverse complement strand
TGTGCAGGATTGTTTTTATCATTAATTGATGTGGTAAGACCACAATAGACTCACCGTGTGTGACACCATTTTGTAGGTAAGTAGTCTTGAACTATATAAATGTGTTGGGGATAAACACATAAGCAAATGATTATGTACACATTCAACCCTCTATGCTCTTGACCTTGGACATACTCTAACCATCCGTCTTAATTTCTTGTTTCTAGACTTTCCTGTAGAGGTCACTGTTACCTATCCCTTTCAAATAGAATATTTCTAAGTAATATAGCTTTTTAAAATGTCATATCATTATTTTTGAAAAATTCTTAAATATCAATATTATAAGCACACATAGGATAGAATAAATAGTGTACTTTATGTGAACATTTAAACTATCCTACCATTTTCGTCACAAAAGAATTATTTATGAAGTCTGAACATGACTTTCATTTACATCAGTTAATCACATCTTGTAGCAATAATTGGGTATAGATAGTATATATTCTGAACACAATTTATTACAAATTTTAGAATACTCTAAATGTGTTATTTATAATTATAGAAATCATGGCTATGGGAAATTTAATAAAATTATAAATTACATAGATTAGAATAATGATGACATGGAATATTTGAACTTGTGGGTTTCAGTGAAATTAATAGCATTTAGACTTTATATTATAAGATGGAAAACACCTGACTTAGCTACATGTGCAACTTAAGAATTAAAACAGTGGTCTTGGCCATTATGGTTCACATCTCCAATGCCAGCATTCAGCTGTATGGTAGCAAAGACCATGCATGATTCAAGGGCAGGTTTTGTTATATATAGAAAACTTGTCTCAAAAATGGAATTAGGATAAATGAATTAAATTTAAAACCAATGAATCATAAACAGTAGTGATAACCGCAAAGGAAGGATGTTGGAAATAATATAATTTAAATTTATTCATTGCAAAGATTAATAAGTTTAGATAGTCTCTAAGGAAATGATCTGTGTGAGAAGTATCATATGACTTTTGTAATAAGAAACATATTAAAACCTTTTTTTAATTTAAAAGAAATGTAATTATTTTATATAGTACATATTTTTATACTATGTATTTTTTTAACAAAAATTAATTCTCATCACTTTTCTCCCATCCTCTAAACCTACTTGAACCCTTCCACATGGACCCTATATATTTTGTCTGATATTTCTCCAGATTACTCAGTGCTCTGTCTGATATATATATATATATAGTTTATGACTTCCAGCATCTAGGGGAAAGGTAAGCCGGTGCAGATTTTTAAAGCCACATGTTGGAGAGTTTTAAATCAATTGTGTCCCTATCCGTTCTCCTGAATCTACATATATATACTCAACATAGATGCAAAAGAGAATTTGGAAAAGAATTTTTAGTTGTTTACAGAGAAAGTTGAAAAGAGAAATGATTTGTTGGATACATAGCATTTCCTCTTGTACAGAAAGTGACAAAAATAATTAGTTGTGAGAAAAGTTACCCTTCTGTTTGTGTAGAAATTCAACACTGCAAGGATGCTCTTATGGAAGATAGTAAATAATGAAATACATAAAACATGCTATAATAATCAAAGAAGGAAAGTTGTTTATATGAGTAATGTGAAAATCTTGAAATAAACCATAAGTACACTTATAATTAACCAGTGATTTTAGACAGGAATAGTCTGTCTAAAAGGCATTCAACTTCAATATAGCATATACAACATAATTCTAAGACATAATTCTTCATTTTTTTTCTAACCTAATTCTTGGTAGTCATCCATTTGTACATATTAAAACCACAATTGATGCCCTAGTCATTTTTCAATAATTACTTGTGTTGGCTGATGTTTAAAAAGTATTTCATCTTTTCATATCTCTATTTTATTATGGATTTTCCAATCATTTTTAAAAATTTGGTGAACTTCAGATACTGTATATTACATATTTTATTTTACTTTATTATTTGAGAATGTTATACATGTCATAACTATTAATAACTGGCAACCCAATGTAGCTTTAATCACCTGAAAAGGGAGTCTAAATTACTGAATTATCTTTAATGGTTTCATCTGTGCGCTTCTCCACTGTGGTAACATTCCCTAGGTGGATGATCCTCAGCCTTACAAGGAAGATAACTGAGCATGGGCCTGAGAGAGCTAGAGATCCAGCCAGAAAGCACAGTTCCTTCAAGGTTTCTGCTGTACTTCATTGGCTGGGAGTCAGCTCTCTGTACTATATGAAATAGCAAACTGGGTTGCTTCCATGTTCCTGCATTGAGTTCCTGCCTTTACTTCTCTTAGTGATGGATTGTGACCATAAGGGGAAGGTGAATAAACCCTTTCCTTTCCTAGTTCCTTTTGGTCAGGGTGATTACAGCAACAGTAAAAAATCCAGACTACAAATATATTATGTACAATGATCGTGTCTACCCACAATTTTCATCAATGAGCTCTCCCAATCATCTTACTTACCAAATTTATGTCAGAGTTTTATAGATTTTTAAAAAATTTTTAAATATTTATTACTTCAAGTTACATCTCCATCACAGTTTCCTCCCTCCACCCCTCCTGGGCCCACCCTCCTGCCCTCTCCCCCTTCTCCCAGAACTCATCATTCTTTTTTTGAATAATTAGGCCACAATTATAAAAAATATAAAGTATAACATACATTCCCAATGGCCAGGCCATAAATATTTGGCAACTGATATTAATATTCTATTATCTATCTGTCTCCGTGAGTTTAAAGTTCTATACCTGACTCATTTTCAATCCTAACTTGCATTACCAACTTAAAAACATCTTCTTAGACCTAGAACATCCTTTTAATTCCTAAACAACTTAAAATTTAACTGTGAGACTATAACTATCTAGTCTTCAACCACATCAGAGACCTGAGAAGGATTAATGTATCTGATTATACAGGAAGTGCAGAGCCAGCATCTTCCAAAACTAAGAAATGATAGACAACTGGCTGCCTGGACAGTCCCCAATTTGATTTTTAAATTTTATATTGCACTGAATCAAATAAGTTCTTCTTCTATGTGAATGGTTATAGAGTCATCATTGGAGGAAGGGCAACCTACTCTATTGGCAGTATACACAAAGAAAAATAACTGTCCCCATTCCAGCTGGTATCAACTGTCAGTATCTCCTCATTTAGCAGTGAGACCTCATGAGATCCTGCTCCATGATGTAGTACTTATGGGTTTTGTCTAGTTTAGGTTTCCTGTAGGTGATTACAGATGCTGTGAGATCGTAAGTCAAAAGGCCATGTCATGTCTGAAAGTAATCGTACCCACCCTTTAACTTTTAGATTCTTTGTGTCTTCTCTTTTGAGATATTTCCTGAATCTTATTGTGAAAAACATGATAAAAATGTCTCACCTAGGGCTGAGATTTCATGCATGTATACAAGTAAATGTGTAGTGTAGAATGGCTAAACAAAGATAATTAGCATATGTATTAATTTACATACTTGTCAGGTGTCAGATTTTTGTGATATTTCTTCAAATATACCATCAACAATATTTATGGAAGTTTTAATAAATTCATTTGATATTATAAAATCCATAACTGTAATGCTACTAAAATTAAGACAAATGTTAATTAGCAAAACTGATGTTGTGTTAAAAGGTAAATCAAAGTAGAGAGAAGAGATTATAAATAGGAACTCTATTAAAGACATGGAAATTAATATAATGTATGTGCTTTTTTGTAAGATTCAAGAGCATGAAAAATATTTAACACTTCAATTTCAGAGAAGCTAGAAAATATATACAAAGATTATTATACTTTATTTTATTTTTTGAACAATTCTACATCGAAGCTGAACTCACACTTAAAAATAATACCAATTTTATGAAAATTCCTAAAAAAACTGATAAATGTTCCCAAATAATATACAGAAAGATTTGCAATCTTTAATTTTAATAATATAAATTAATAACCTTTAAAGGACTAAATATCCATTTTTAGACACTTAGTTAAGTATTACAATTATACAAATTAATTTATAGTGTTATACCTACTGATAAGGAAACTATAAGATTGGGAAAATGTTGTGTATGGCACACTATCTCTTTAGATAAATGTATGAAAAATCGATCTTAAAAGTCTTGTCTTTCAGCTCTATGTTGGGAAACGATGATCTTCCAGTCCTTCATATTTCATTGGCTTACGTAATTAAAAAGATCATATGTTACTTTTAATATCAGATAAATATGATCTGTATTTTGAGAGAAACAAAATTCTTCATTTTAATTCTCGCATTTATCCAAGAATATTTCTCATTAGCTAGTTAATTTGACCTTTTTATTTTGTGAAAGTCATTTCTCCTTGCTGTAGACAGGAAAATATCACGCACCATCCCTTCTGTAACTTTTTCAGGTATTACTTGCTAAATTGTCTATAGTAAGTGCTTTTTTCCATTCAGTTAGTAGTCATAATATTTTTACTGAAATTCATGATGACATCTTTACATTCAGACCTATTCTAATTCACAATCACCATTATTTAAATTGTATAATTCAAAATATACCAATTAAACAAGGTACAATTTAATATTAATTTTTATTGAAAAATTTAACACTTTTAATATTTATTACTTCAATTCAGGAGAACATATGTTGGACTGCTGAAAACTCTTTATCATCCTTTGAAACAAGTTTTAAAGAGAAGAGTTATATTTTCCTCTCAGTTGCCAATACATTTTTAGGACAAATAACTAAATTGTACTTACCATGTACTATTGCTCTTATAAAACCTTTACCAACATGGAATTATTTAACCTCACAAGGAATGATCATTTTAAGTAAGGCAACTAATATCAAGTACAATTAATAATTAAATATAATTTATAAACTGATGAGAAACGATGTAAACTAAGCTACTATATCCATAAACATAGGTTCTTTTTTATTTACTTAAAATTAATAGAGTTTTGTTATCTTCTCACTGAAAACTACTGCATTTTCTTAGTTATTTGTAAAAAAATTAAATTGTCTTGTGGTATGTAGAAAGAAATATGGCTAATTAAGTTACTTAACCAGTATTTATATTATCATTAATTGGTTCTGTGGCTAATCCTTAACCATCCACTATAAAAGAGCACACAGACACCACATGGATTTTAACAGGCCTTGGCCTGAATTGTGCAATCCTAGCCCATCTAAACTAGCTCATAATTTTATTACCCAGATATGACCACGTATATACATACATCCTCTTGGACTGCCATTCTCCAAAGTATGCCGATGTTCCTGGCCATGTGGAATGAGATTCTTTTTTCTAACCCATGGTGTGCCTGCCTCCTTCTTCCTGCTGCTCCTGGCTGGAATGTCTTCTTCTTCCTGTTTCTGGCTGGAATGCTTTAATCCTATGTCTAAAGCCTAGGCTTCCTGTGCTAATCTCAGGAAGTCCCATTTACTCTGTCTTTGCCCAATCTCAGGCCTCGGCATGTTATTTAACCAATCAGAGTCAATGTAAGTAACAGACAGCAAGGAGGACCAATTAACATTTAGAATGCTTAACACAACCCCATCAGATATTTTTCCTAGAAATTTATATATAAAATTTAATTACTGATGAAGTTCTAAACTTGTTAATATACATGTTGATTATAATAATATATATTATACTGATTTATTTTTATGAAGGTACACTATCATTACTTATTCAGGGAATACATTACTTGAAGATACATATTGTTATTAAAAATTAAATTTAGATAAACATTATTTCAATTGTTTCCCATCTATGCTTATCATATAAGAGTGATATTAAGTACCCTTTGTTTTTCTTAGAACATTAATGGCATTACTGTCAAGTGCCTTCAATAATGTTTATTTTTCTTGTACTTTTAAAAAATACAATTTATTTTTATGCAATCAGGCTAAATAACAATAAATGTGCTGTGAACCTTTATATATCTTTATATTTTCTGGCAGAGTATAAACTCTTTTATACAACATATGGACTAAGGCTCCAAAATTTTAAATTCTGCATGTATTTTTGTGGGTAAATTTTCATTATGATATATTTTTTTCAATTTTAGATTAATTTATTCATACTACTAACAGAAGAAGAACAGCCTTAGAGGCAAACAGCATGTTGTATCAAAAGCCACTAAAGGAAATGTTTATAAGGTGGACAACAGAGATAAACATTACAATTATTTATGGAATCCACAGCTTAGGAAGAAAGTTGTTTTACCTCACCTAGTTATTTCTATTTTCCATTTTATAGTAATAAAAAGATCACTTCCTCCCAGTCCCACAGCAATAAACAAATTTACAAAGGCAGCAAGCAGGAACACCATTATCCTATTTTTAATAATTTACACAGTCTGTAATTATTATTACCATTGCTGTTTGAGCCTCAAATTATAAAATGTATCCCTATGTAGAACAAAACTCTCCCATTCAACATAGGCCCATAAAAAAGTTCCAAATTATCCCCAGATAACACTGAAAAAGTAACATATAATACTAAAAAACAATCCAACAAAACAAAGGAGAAAAGCTAAATGTCAGTACAAAACCAAAGTTGAAAGCATAGAATACATCCAGAAAATTTATATTTAGTCCAAATATACAATTGTATATTTAGTCAAAAATACAATAATACAGTTATATATCTAGTACAAAATTATACTAAACGTTATATTTATTACAATCCCAAATTTTTAAATCTATTATATTTTCTGTATAAATTTAGTAAAAAAAAAAGGGGGGGGATGTATACTTCTAAATCGCTGAAAAAAATAAAAAAAAATTACTCATTTTGACTGTTTTCCTTTTTCTTTTTTTTCTTTTTAATTCAAAGTAGATTCTGCTCTTATATCCCCAAAACAGTTTCCCTTTCCTCTACTTCTCCTAGCTCCTCTCCATCTCCCCTCATGACCAGATCCATACCCACTACTTTTTCTATGCAGAAAAGAGCAGGCCTTCTAGAGATGATAGCCATATAGGAC
Source organism: Lophiomys imhausi (assembly GCA_907164525.1). Lineage (NCBI taxonomy): Eukaryota > Metazoa > Chordata > Mammalia > Rodentia > Muridae > Lophiomys > Lophiomys imhausi. The sequence goes on along the minus strand of CAJQZJ010035030.1, from coordinate 9,049 downwards.
AAAACAAGCTACAATAAGACAAGAAGGTGAAAGTCCTCATCATATCAAGGCTGGATGAAGCAATACAATATGAGGAAAAGAATCTCATGAGCAGGATACAATCCCATCTTTTTAAAAACTTATTTAATTTATTTATTTTATCGAGTTATATTCTTATTGTGGCTCCTTCCTGCCTCCCTCCCCAGTACCACCCTCCCACCCTCTTCCCCTTCTCCTTCTTCTTGGATGAGGGTAGCCCCTCACATATCAACCCACCTAAGTTCTTCAGTCATATGAGGGCTAAAGGCTTCCTCTTGCACAGGGGTCCCAACATGACAACCCAGCTAGGGTAAGGTGTTCCACTAACAGACAATACAGTTCATGTCAGAGCCATCCTCCTCTCTTCAACTTGCTAAGGGATCTGCATAAAGACCAAGCTGCTTATCACATATTAATATATAGGGGGCTTAGGTCCCGTCTATATATGGTTTCTTTCTTAATCTTGTTTTTTGTTTTGTTTTGTTTTCAATTTTGTTGTTGTTCATTTATTTGTTTGATTAGTTGGTTTTGTTTTTGGTTGGTAAACTTCTAAGAGCCTAGGTCAGGTGGTTCGGTTGGTCTTCATATGGCATTGTTGTCCCCTCCAAATCCCTCTATTCCTCCTCTCTCTCTTTTACAAGACTTCTAGAGCTCAACCTACAGTTTGGCTGTGTGTCTCAGCATCTGTTTCAATCCAGTCTTTGATGGGATCTCTCATAGGATAGTTATGCCAAGTTCCTGTCTCTTTTGGTTTGTGGGTTGTAGGATGATTATCCAATATTATACAGCTAATATCCAGTTATAAGTGTGTGTGTACCATACGTATCTTTCTGGATCTGGATTACCTCACTCAGGATGATCTTTTCTAGTTCCATCCATTTGGTTTCAAATTGCATAATTTCCTTGTTTTTGGTAGCTGAGTAGCACAACAGGTTTTGTTTTGTTGTTATTTGTTTGGGTGTTTTTGTTTTTGTTTATCCATTCTTTGTTTGAAGGGCTGTTTCCAGTTTCTGGCTATTACAAATAAAGATGCTATGAACCTAGTTGAGTCAATGTCCTTGTGGTTGGGTAGAGAAACCTTTAGATATATGCTTAGGGGTGGTATGGGTGGGTCTTGAGTTAGAACTATTCCTAATTTTCTGAGATATGACCAGATTGATTTCCAAAGTGGCTGCACAAATTTTCACTCCCACCCAAAGTGGAGAATGTTTCCCCTTTCTCTGGATTCTTGCCAGCTTGTGCTGTCTTCTGAGTTTTGGATTTTAGCCATTCTGATGAGTGTAAGATGAAATCTCAAAGGATTTCTGCTTTTCATTTCCCTGATGACTAAGGATTTTGATCATTCTTAATGTGTTTCTTATCTATTTGAGATTCCTCTCTTGAGAATTCTCTGTTTAGATCTGTAACCCATTTCTGATCAGATTATTAGGTTTGTTGATGTCTAGTTTCTTGACTTCTTTATATATTTTGAATATTAACCCTCTATCAGATGTGGGATTGTTGAAAATCTTTATCTATTCTGTATGCTACTGTTTTGTTTTATTGATGTTATCCTTTGCCTTAAAGAAACTTCTCAGGTACATGAGGCCCCATTTATTGATTGTTGTTCTTGGAACCTATGCTATCTGTTTTCTATTCAGGAAGTTGTCTCCTGTGCCAATGAGTTCAAGATTAATACCCACTTTCTTTTCAATAATGCTCATTGTATCCAATTTTATGTTCAGGTCTTTGATCCACCTGGACTTGAGTTTTGTTCAAGGTGATAGGTATGGATTAATTTGGATTCTTCTACATACTGACATCCAGTTAAACCAGCACCATTTGTTGATGATGCATACTTTTTTCCAATGTATATTTCTGGCTTACTTATCAAAAATTAGTATTTCATAGGTGGGTGGATTTATGTCTGTGTCTTTAATTCAATGCCATTTAATCAACTACTCTATTTTTAAACAATACCATGAAGTTTTTATTACAATATGTCTGTAGTAAAGTTTGAAATTAGGAAAGGTAATATTTCTAGATGTTCTTTTATTATACAGGATTGTTTTAGATATCCTAGGTTTTGTTTTTGCTTTTTATGAGCTGTGTATTATAGTTTCAAGATCTGTAAAGAAGTGTGTTGGAATTTTGATAGGGATTGTGTTTAATCTGTAGATTTGCTTTCAGTAGGATGACCATTTTTACTATGTTAATCCTACTGATCCATGAGGATGGGAGATCTTTCCATCTTCTGATATCTTCTTCAATTTTATTCTTTAAAGACTTCAAGTTTTTATCATATTAGTCTTTCACTTGCTTGATTAAGGTTACCACTCTAAGATATTTAATATTATTTGTGGCTAGCTTGAAATGTATTGTTTCCCTAATTTCTTTCTCAGTCAATTTGTCATTTGTATATAGGAGGGCTACTGATTTTTTTTTTGAGTAAATCTTGTATCCAGCCACTTCAGTAATGATCAGCTGTAGGAGGTCCTCAGTATAATTCTGAGAGTTGTGTATGTATAACATCATATCATCTACAAATAGCGATTCTTTGATTTCTTCTTTTCCAATTGGTATACACTTGATCTCCTCACTTGTCTTATTGCTCCTGATAAAACTTCAATTACTGAATTGAATAGCTATAAAAGAATGAACAACCTTGTCCTGTTCCTGATTTTAATGTAATTGCTTTGAATTTCTCTCCATTTAATTTGATTTTGGCTATTAGCTTGCTGTAAATTTCCTTTATTATGTGTGTTACTTATATCCTTAATCTCAATGATATTTTCATCATAAAGGGTGATGGATATTGTCAAAGTCTCTTTAAATACCTAATGAGATGATTATGTGTTTTTTTTCTTTCAGTTTGTTTACATGGCAGATTATATTATTGATTTTCATATGTTGAACCATGCCTGCATCTCTGGGATGAAGCCTACTTGATCATGGTAGATGATCTCATTGATGCATTCTTGGTTTGAGAGTATTTTATTATAAATATTTTTGCATTTATGCTCATGAGAAAAAATGGTCTGTAATTGTCTCTCTTTGTTGAATCTTTGTCTGGTTTGGGAGTCAAGTTGACTGTGGCCTCATGAAATAAATTTGAAAATATTCTGTCTATTTCTATTTTGTGGAATGATTTGAGGAGTATTGGCATTAGCTGTTTCTTGAAAGTTTGGTAAAATTCAGTGCTAAAAACATTTTGTCCTCAGCTTATATGATTATGACACTTTTAATGACTGCATCTATTTGTTTAAAGGTTATATATCTATACCTTGTTTACTTGATCATTACTTAACTTTGTTAAGTAGTATCCTCAATTAAATTATCCTTTTATTTTAGATTTTGCAATTTTGTCAAGTCCATGCTTTAAAAGTATGTCTTTCTGGATTTTCCTGGTGTCTGCTCTGTCTCCTTTTATGTTTCTGATTTTGTTAATTTTAATATTCTCTCTCTGTGTCTTTTAGTTAGTTTGGATAAGAGTTTGTCTCTTTTTTTTATTTTCTCGAAGTACCCACTCCATTTTTCATTATTAGATCTTTGTATTTTTCTCTTCAGTTTTACTTGGTTTATTTCAGCCGTCAGTATATTTCTTGTGTCTGGATGATATGTCCATTGGTGTGAGTGGAGTATTGAAATCTCCCACTATCAATGTGTGAGAGTCCATGTATAATTTAAGTTTTAGTCATATTTGTTTCCTTTACAAATGTGGATGTCCATGTATTTGGGGCATAGATATTAAGAATTGAAAGAACATTTTCGTGAAACTTTCCTTTGAAAAATATGAAGTGTCCTCCCTTTTCTCTTTTGATTTATTTTGAGTTGTAAAGGTATAGATCTATATCCCCTAAAGAAATAGATACAGTCATTAAAAGTACCAGCTTGTTTGTTTGTTCCTTTGCTTGGAAAATATTTTTCTATTACTCTACCCTAAGAATTTCCTCCAATTGTTTGTGTTTTCCTGGAATTATTTTTTTTGTTTTTTCATAATTAGATTTATTTATTTCTGCAAGTGACATCTCCCTCACAGCCCCCTTCCTCCACCCTTCTCAGTCCCACCCTCTGCCCCTCTTTCATCTATCCTATTCCTCTGTGTTGGGTATCCCCACATTTCAGCCCCTGTCAGTTCATCAGATATTGGAGGACTAAGAGCTTCCTCATACACTAGGGGCCTATATGGCAGATTCACTAGGTCAAAGTGTCCCACTAACAGGTAACAAAGTCCATGTTCCTGTTCCTTCTGTCTGTTGGTTTTTGGGTGGTTGTCCTGTACTATACAGCTATAATCCAGTTGTAAGTGAATATATGCCATGTGTATCTTTCTGAGTCTGGGTTAGCTCATCTTACTCAGGATGAGCTTTTCCAGTTCCATCCATTGGGCAGCAAATTGTATTCAATTGTGTAAATGTAGCACGTTTTAAAAAAATTTTAATCCATTCTTTGGTTGGGGAACATCTGGGTTGTTTCTAGTTTCTAGCTATTACAAATAAGTCTTCTATAAACATAATTGAGGAGATGTCCTTGTGGTTTGATGAAGAATGTTCTGGATGCATGCCCAGGAGTGGTATGGCTGGGTTTTGATGTAGAGCTATTCCAAGTTTTCCAAGATATCACGAGACTGATTAGCATAGTAGTTGTACAAGTTTGTGCTCCCACCAGCAATGGAAGAGTGTTCCCCTTTATCCACATCCTTGCCAGTGTGTACTGTCTTTTGAGTTTTTGATCTTAGCCATTCTAACTGGTATGAGATGGAGTCTCAGAGTCATCTTGATTTGCATTTTTCTGATGATTAAGGAAGGATGTTGAGCATTTATTCAGGTGTCTCTCAGCCATTAGAGGTTTTTCTCTTGTGAATTCTTGGTTTAGCTCTCTACCCCATTTTTTATTGGATTATTGTTACTATTTTTCTTTGGTTTTTCAAGACAGGGTTTCTTTTTGTATCTCTGGCTGTGGTGGATTTACTTTGTGTACCAGGCCAGACAGTGATCTGCCTACCTCTGCCTCCAGAATGCTTAAATTAAAGACAGGCACCACTATGGTGGCTTTCCTGGATTTTTGTAAGGGATTTATTTATTTCCTTTTGAAGGACCCCTATCATCTTCATAAATTTGATTTAAGATCATTTTCTTATTTTTCTTCTGTGTTAGAATATGCACTGCTTTCTGTAGGAGGACACTTGGACTCTGGTGGTGACATTTTGCCCTTGCAGTTATTGGTTGTGTTCTTATGTTGGCCCCTAGGCATCTCGATTTAGGGAAATTATAGTTTTAGGTACTGATTTCTGATTTTGTCTATGTTTGATGGGTGTTTTATCCTTTCATTTCTGTTTCATCCCATGTCTTCTGTCCTGAGTGGCCTGTGGTTCTTGTGCTTTATGAGAACTCTGGTTCAGAAGGGTGCCTCCAGTGGTGTTCTGGTGGCCTTTGTGATCTCTGGGGTTCTGGATTCCGGTGTGGCCGCTGGTAAAGCAAGTGGCTTTTGCCAGAATTGTGGACAGTGCTATGGTGACAAGAAAGGCTAGGACTCTGTAGGAAATCCTAGGCTTGCTCTGATGAAATGTTGTTGGTCTGTGGTTTGGGAGCTTCCTAGGGTTTTGTATACAGACATGGCTTCTGGTAGAACAGGGGTATCGATTGGATTTGTGGGCCCAAATATGGTGACAAGGGGAGAGAAGTCTCTTGGGCAAAGGAGGCTATGCAGGCACTGAGTATTTTCTATAGGTTTGTGTTTGGGATTTACCTGGGGTTCTGCATGCAGACATGGCCTGTGGTGGAGCACAGGGCTTCCACCAGTGTTGTGAGGTAGAGTATCTTGTCTCTCTCATTTTTATAACCCACAAAGTCTACAAAGTGATGCCAATATGCATATAGTAAATGGTATCATCCACTGCAACATGGGAAAGCTAGCAGTGATCTCACCTCTGAAGAGATTTGCTCTCTTTTACCACCCATCCCCAACTCCCAACAGTTCTTTGGTTAATGAACCACTCACCCATCTTTGCTTAAATGTTGAATGACTTGACCTTCTTCAGGTTTAATATAGGAAGACACAGTTGCTCTGTGCTTATGAATGCAAAACCCTGTAGGCCTAATAATCGTCTCTACATTCTGGCACTGACAATATCTCTATCCCTTCTTTTCTTATGTTTCCTGAATGTTATGGGGAGGGGAAAATATAGATGATTCCTTTGGAACTATGTACTCCACTGTCACTTATCTTCTACAATTGGACTAGCTGTAAGTGTGTGTTATCTGCTTTAAAGGTATAATGATATATAATTACAAGTCCATTTCATGTTATATACTTAAATTACCCATCTAGGGATGTTTGACATCCCCAGCCGTGCATTCTTGACTAGATTTTCAGTACTAGGTTTGGGAGGCTCCTGTGGAGCAGGCCTCAAATCTAATCATAATGCTATTGATATCATCCATCCCCAAAGCTTAATTCTCCTATTGTACCAATCACTGTGTCTCAACAGGTCTCTCCTTAATGTAGTTTGCAGGATTCACAGTTGAGTGAAAATGCTGAGGAATTTTCTCCACCAGAATCCTGAACAGTATCTTCTGGTTCTGTGAAAATTACTCATAAGGGAGAAAGCTTCCAAGTCAGTACTAGTTGAATTTTTCCAATTCCTGTAACCAAATTGTGAGGTATCTTCAGCAATGGGGTCTTATTAACCATTAAGTTTTGGTGAGGTAACAAGAACAGTGGAAATAGTTTGCATTTTTAGTGAGTCTTTAGAACTCCCCTAACAACTATGAAGAGAGAGGTATTCATACCTATGTGTAGTTTGTAAAAGAATTTCTTCACATGTAGGATAAATATAATTAAAAACTTTTAAAGGAACATTTTTAGGAATGTCACAACATTGGAAGTTTGCATATTGCTTCTTCAAGCATTCTTAGTGTTAGTTTCATATAGAACATAGGAAAAAGGCATTACTAAATGCATTGACTGAGAAACATTAGGGGCTATCAGAGGGTTTGTAGCATTATAGATTAAGTTAGGAAGAGCATGAACTTTGTTCTGGGTTTTATATAATATTTAATAACATTTTTGCATTTTTGGTAATAGATGCTAATGGTATGTAAATGTTATGCTTTCCAAATATTTATCTGACCATCAAAAGGATGTAAGGTCAGACATAGGGATGGATAATATATAGTTATTAAGGGGACTAATTATAGCCTCAGAAAATTTGAACTCCAGTCTTCAATACCCCAATTTTCCCAAATCTCCAAAGTTTAAAAAGTATATCAGTCTGAAAAGTCTGTAACATTTAACTTTAAATTTTACCTTTTCAAAGAAGTTCAGATCATTGATATACAGTATTTTAAAATCTCTCTTTTATCACTCATTAACTTTCAGTGTTTGTTACTTATGATTTTTAAAATATCATGTACATGTCTATATACTACATATGTGCAGTTGTCCACAGGGATGAAAAGAGGCTGGCATTGCTCCAAGGGATAGAATTTCCGGAGGTTGTGAGATAGCTGACATGGGTGCTGAGAACTGAACTTGGAGCCTCTAGAAGTCCTGCAAATGCTCTTAACCAGCAAGCCATACCTCTAGTATTTATATAGCTACGTAATAATGTAATTTTTATGACTTTTTCAGACACAATTGCTGTTATTTTACCCTCTCCCCTCCTTCTTCTGTATTTATCTCTCTCCCTATTAGAACCTCTCTGTCTATCCTATGTCTTCCTTCAGTTTTCTTGTACCCTACTGTTTTGCTATCTATCACTCTCTGACTACTAAACCTGCAATGGTTCCTTTTTACTTTCCTGGTTTTTGTAGTTTCTTTTTTTTTAAGCTTTTTAATGTTTATTTTTTTTTAGGTTATATATTCACATCTGAAGATTTAGAGCTAGGAGGCTCTGATGAGAAAGAACATGCAACATTTCTCATTCAGTGTTTAGATTAACTTAGTGTCATTTTTTAAAATTTTATTCATATATCTACAAATTGCATAACTTCATTTTTGACAGATGAATAATATTCCATACTGTACATGTAGCACATTTCTCTTATCCACTCAGCAGTTGAAAGGCATTTATATTATTTTTATTTCCTAGTTATTGTGACTAGAGCAGCAGTGAATACAATTGAGAAATCTTTGTAAAACAATGTTGAGTGTTTGCATATAAAACAAGAAGTGGTACGGTTCCACACACCGAAAAACAAAAATTCTTACAATTTGCTTGAATATCAGCTCGATAGTTTAGTTTCCTTCCCTATTGTTGTGATAAAATAGTCTGACAAAAGCAAATTTTGTTTATTTAGAGAAAAAGGGGTTATTTGGTTCCCAATTTCAGGTCTGCTGTCTTTCATGACAAGGAAATCACAGCAATGGGAGCTTGAGAAAATTCATGACATCGAACCCACAGTCAAAAGCACAGAGCAATTTTCAGCTTGCTGTCTCCATTTTATGTAGTTCCTGATGTCTGGGCCAGAAAATGGTTCTCAACACAATTAAGATGGTTTTCCTGTAACAAGTAACACCATCAAGTTATTCCTTCACAGAGAGTATCTGATTATTTTAACTTAGACAGTTTCTCATAGGTGTGCTCAGTGGGCTGCTTCCTAAGTTTTAATTACTTAATTAGTGCTGACCAACATACCAGGTATTATAAAACATGCCTTATAAATGTCTACATTTTAGTTAACTTTCAGAACAATTCTCTGTGGTACGGACAGTATTTCTATTTTTTAGAAAATATATGGATAATCAGTTTCCATGGTTTTTCAAACACCACAGAAGTAGAGATGCATAGAAGTGAGTTTGATCATAATAAACACTTGATAACTTTCAGTAAATCAAGATTTTCATCTTCCAAACAGTTACCATGTTTATACTAGTTAAGTGAGAATTAAAATATTTGTCATTATATATTTATCACAGTACCACAAATATAATGAAATAACAATGCTAAAAATTGTGAACTATAATGAAAGTAATAGATTTTCATTCAAGTAACTTCTTACACATGCTGGTAAGGCAAGAATACGAAGTTATTTGTCTTCTGATATATTTC
>CAJQZJ010035021.1:0-10375 GCA_907164525.1 Lophiomys imhausi | reverse complement strand
TCTTCGGAGGAAGGTAATGACAGTTGTCCCCAACCTGCTCATTACAGCTGGCGTAGTCGGCAGTGGAAACTAGGCAAGGGCCTGCTAAAAAAAAATCTCATTGGTGGGTGCCAAAACCAAGGTCTTAGCAATTGACCAAGGCGACGGCACCAGGGGAAGGTGAATCCCTCACGAAGCCAACTCAGGGGCAACCTTGAGGAAGAGCGGGTAAATGAGGAGTGAAACCTATACCCTTCGTGGAAATCCCGTGCCCGAACTGCACTAGTACGGCACTCGGACGAAACGAAACCATAAACAAAAAAAAACGGCACGCCCAAACCGAAAGTAAACCTGCCAATGTCAAAATTTCTTTCCAAAAGAATTGAAAGACGAGCAGACATAAAATTTGAAAAACTTATTAAAGCACAAAATATCTCAGACCTTAGCTGGTACATTAAGAAAAAAGAAGTTAAATTTCTCTACTGGCTAGCAGATAAGTTGTGGAAATGAAGTCCATAGTAAAAAGAATGAAAAATCTCCATATTTCACCTATAACAGGGAACCCAGTTCAGTCAGAAGAAGAGCAGAAATGGAATGAAACAGCACGATCTGTTAAAAATAAAATTGGCATGAAGCCAACACAGGTCACCGATGAACTAACCAGCCCTGAGGTAGTGAAACCTCTAATAGAGCAAGCACATAAAAAGGAAGTGCCGGCACTATTAATGAAAACTGTGCAAGACATAGATAAAGACAGGCTGATGGGAAAAAGGCTAGCCTTAAATGTAGTGAGGAGACAGGGCCTGATCACCCCTGAAAACCCCACATATTCCTTCCCGGTAGTAACTACTACCAAAAAGACTCCGTCCAAATCGGTATTAAGTAGACTAGCTCCTACTTTTTCGAACAGCCCCACTACTCCGGGAGGACTAGAAGTGACGGAGACTAGACCATTCAGCCCACAAGAGCTAAGTGAATTAAGAAAAGAATATGCACAAAATGGATCCAAAGATGCACAGTATATGGTCAGATTGTGGGAAAAAGGGGCAGACACAATCATGTTGACCAGTATGGAAATGTCTAAAATAAAAGGCATAATTGAAAATCCATCAATTTATGAAGCTCTAGAACATGTAATAGAAGTAGCAAAAGGGGATACACACCCCCTACTGGACTGGTTAACAGCTGCATGGAGATATGCATTCCCTACTTTGGATCTGACTCAATTTGAAACAGCCGGTAGATGGCAGACTCACACTGAAGCAATCACAGTACTCAGGAAATTAGGCATATTATGGTTTATATATAACCAGGCAACCACGCCTCAGGCGTCACCATTAACACCTGCTTTTAAAAGAATTCTTATTAAGGGAGCACCAGCTCACCTTAGAATGCAAATAGTGAATGGAATTCAGGCATGTAATACAGTGTCAGATGGAATTAATTTCTTTAAGCAATATAGAGAATTAGAACAAGATAAAGTCGTATCATTTAATACTAGAATGAAAAATTTCAAAAAGCCTAGACCTAGACCTTATGCAAATATTAGAATCAGACCTTTTGGTAAAACAAATAATACAATGAATATTAGACCAACCAATAAAAATGGAATTATGACTAGAATTTTTGGTAATAAAAAACAACCATTTAACCGACCAAATGGACAGAATTTTAGACCAAACAGAACTTTTTTAGGCAGAGGTGTAAACCAAAACGGCAGATACAGACCATACATAAGACCCCAAAACAACAACAACAACAGAAGGGGCCGTCCATTTGGAAGACGTACCAATTAAATTTTCAACATATAGATACAAGACCATTTGTTAACATACCTAGAATAACAAAAAATGGTCTTAAACCTACAAAATGGTTGTTAGATACTGGTAGTCAAATATCTATTATTACTGAAGATGAAAACCAACAAAAAGGTATTAAAAACATAGTAATTCAAGGTGTGAATTCTGAAAGAATGGTACCCATAATAGATGTTAAATTAAAATTATATGATAAGGAAGTAAATGTACAAATGGCTAGTTTTAAGGCACCATGCAATGTACTGGGAATTAATGAAATTAAACAACTCTTACCATTATATTTAAACTATAAGAAAATTAAGAAAATATTAAGTAATCTAGCTGAAGTAAAAATAGAACCTGTACAACTACCTAAAATTAAACCATGCTTTACTCCTCAATATCCTATAAAAGGAGGTATAGATGAAATAACAAAGAGTGTTAAGGATCTGGTTAAAGAAGGTGTGATCACACAAGCCCAGAGTTTTAACTTTAATTCACCTGTATGGCCAGTACAGAAGCCAAATGGTAAGTGGAGATTTACTGTTGATTATAGAAGAATTAATGAATTATCTGACAAATTACCAGGACAATTACCAGATATTGATAATATATTCTCTCATATTAAAAGAGTTGCACCCAAATGGTTAGCAACAATAGACTTATCTGATATGTTCTTTGGAATACCATTGCATCCAAATTCTCAGGAATTGACCACGTTTACTTGGCAAGGTAAACAATACAGATTTTTAAGACTGCCACAAGGCTATATAAATAGCCCTATCATTGCCCATACGGCACTATCAGAAACCCTCAAGGACTTCAGTGCCGAGGGGGTGGAATGGTTGTCGTATGTGGACGATCTTATCATATTTGGCCAAATAGAAAATAAGGTGTTTGAAGCAGTAAAAAGCTTAATTCAGCATTTAAGGGATAAAGGCTGGACTATTAACATGGATAAAGTACAAGGCCCAGCACAAAAAGTAAAATTTTTAGGAGTTCACTGGTCAACAACTGGACCAGAAATCCCTGATCAAATAATAGATAAGCTAGAAAAAATAGAAAAACCAACCAATAAGGCACAAGTACAGCATTTAATAGGATTATTTGGTTACTGGAGACAGCATATACCTTATTTACAGCTAATGTTACAACCGCTGTATAAGATCATCAAGAAAGCAAGTGATTTTGAGTGGACAAAAGAACAGGAAGAGGCTGTGCAATATTTAGTAACTAGTATAAAGGAATATAGAAGACTATATTATGCTAATAAAGATAGTACATTAATTATAGAAGCCATGTATATAAAAGGACATGGTAATTGGAATATATTTTCCAAAGATAAGAATAGGACAGTACCATTAGGATTTTATGGAAAACGGTTTCCTTGGTCAGAAAATAGATATTCATTATTTGAAAGAACTATTTGGACGGTGTACGAGGCAGCTAAGGCCGTCTCCACAATCTTGAGCCAAAACCCTGTAATTATCCACACGGAGTTTCCAATCCTAGACTGGGTCAGGGCGCCCGGGGAAGCCTGGACGGGCCTACCCATCGAAGGAAAGGTACTTCAATGGAAATGGTACCTGGAGGATTTCGTAAAACGAAACCAGGTCACCCAGAAAGGGAAAATGTCAGTCATGTCTGAAAACATACTTAAGGACCAACCAGAAGGCAATTGGTTGGTGGCTCCCCCAAAAACTGAGGAGCAGGTAACGGTGATGAACCCTATCGGAAGGTGGGGAACAAAACCGTACCAACAAGGTATGCAACAGGCATGGTTTACTGACGGCTCATCCGCCAGTCATGGTGGAAAAATCAAGTGGAAGGCCGCCGCCTACCGACCATTTGATGGCATGACCCTTACTGACCAAGGCAATAGTAAATCCGCACAACATGCAGAAGTAATAGCTACCTTGTTAGCGGCTAGACAAGCTTTAAAAGAAAATGCAAAGTATATGACGGTTTATACAGACTCTTGGTGTGTAGCTAATGGCATAGCCATATGGTCAGGTAAATGGAAAAAGACAGGCTGGAAAATAAATGGTAAGGACATATGGTCTAAAGAAGCATGGGAAGAATTAAATGAGATAGGAAAGAAGGTAAAAATAAGTGTATATCATGTAGATGCGCACACTAATAAAAAGGATGAGACTAGCGTTAATAATGATATAGTAGACAAACTAGCAGTAGTAGCTGTAAGGATTAGGAGAACATATGAAATAAAGGATAAAGAACCCTTGAGGAAGGTAATAAAAGCCAAATATGAGATTGTAAAACCAAAATCAGAGGTGGCAGTAAGAGAAAAAGAAATATTGGATTTACATCAGGCCATGGGCCATATTGGTACCCATGCCCTATATCAATGGTTTAACCAAAGAAACATACAGGTATCATGGCACCTGATAAAAATGCCATAAGAGGATGTACTCAATGTCCAAATCAAAAAACTAGATTTAATAAAAGGTATAAAGGAAATATAGGACATAAAGCTGGATTTAACACATTGGTGCAAATTGATTTTATAGGACCTTTGAATAATTATAGAGGACAATACTTGTGTACTATGGTGGATGCTACTACAGGCCTAGCATTGGCTAGACCAGGACCAAAACCAACTCAAGAAATAGCTATTTTAGCTTTGTTACAATGGTGTTCACAATATGGATGTCCTTGGACAATCCAGTCAGACCAAGGATCACATTTCACTGGTAGAAAAATACAGGCATTGGCCAAAAATTTAGATATAATATGGGACTTTCATAAGGCATATAATCCAACCTCTGCCGGAGCTATTGAGCGTCTGAATGGCCTATTGAAGGCACAACTGATGCAAAATGAAGGTGAACCACTGAATATAGCAACCATGAAAGCTATTAAAAATTTGAATGAAAGAAGTAGATTACATAGAAAAAGTCCATTGGAAGAAGCTATAATGTATAATATTGATTATACAATGCCAAAACAATTAGAAACACCTGTATTAAGACCATATAATTGCATCTACAGGAACAGCAAAGGAAAGGAGCTAAACAAAGCAGAAATTGTCGCCCCAGGTGCAGAAAACCAGGTGTGGATAACCCCAGGTAAAGGGGAATTACAATTGGCTAAGCTGGAAAACATAGCATGAGACATGTTCTCATTAAACAAATTTGGGAAAATAATACTGCTAATAATCACCTGGGTAGCATGCATCCTGTGGGTAGGACTTCCGATTCTGGACGCAATAGGAGACTTTTGCAAACCCATATGGGAAGGAAACAGTACACACACAGCACAGGTGATAGTAAATCACACCATGTGCATTTTTCACAAAATAAAAACTACTTAGGATTACTAATAATTCTATTAGGCATAACAAGTGTACTTTCTAATGGTATAGCTATTAGATACAATCCACAAATGAAATTGAACATAACTAAAAGATTCCCTGAATATTGGAAGGATATTAGAGAATGGACACGAGTGACTAATGCATTCCGCTCATTCTGGCAAAAATATGCTTACTGTATAGAATATGATTGGAGAGAAGGATGTGAGCAATATAGAATGGCAAAAGGAACTTTAACATATGCTAGCAAGGACTTCATGATAGATATGAATAATAATGCTACGGATTTGGAGGAACAGAATCCCATTAAATGCCATTGGATTGAAGTATGGGGAAACAAGACTTCACATATGGCAATCTATAGTACACATTGGAGAGATTGGGAAAACCATAAATTAATGACCATAAAAGTAAATCAAAAATATCAAACAATGATACTCCAATATTATGATTTTGCTGATGAAAATGCAATCGGCACTGGAACTTTTACATGTGGCCTTTCAATGAATGCCACATTCCCGAGACAATGGTTTGCACCTTTAATTAAACCAGAGTATAATCCAATAGGTTACTGGTACAATAAGACATCAGAATCACTTGAGGAACTTGAGTTTGAAAATTATGATTACAATCAGGAATACACTGACACTGAATACACTGAGGAAGAAGATGAGGAAGAAGGTGAGGAAGAAGGTGAGGATTCATCCACCACACCCACAACCCCCACAACCACAACTTGTAATCCTAAACAAGCATTACATAAAGGTTGTACGATAGTGGAAGACAAATTAGAACCATGGTTCATTAAGAAAGGCATACCACCACTGCCAGAACCATGGGGAAATAGATGCCCAAATACATTTTTGGAAAAAATTAATGAAACTGTTAAGGAACACAATATTTTATGTGTTGCAGGATTTCCAAATCTACCCTTTTATGGAAATCTAACAGTTGTAGATTATAATGGACAACCATACCCCGAGTATCATGAAGAATATAGTAATGGAATAAAAATAAATAGGTCAATAATAAGATCAAGTGTACAAACAAATTATACCTGGAAATGGGATTTCTGGAAAAATGTTGTATCATTAGGAGTAGAACATTGGAGGATGCCAATAGTTTTAACATGTGTCCTACCACAACCATGGGGCACTTTAAGGAAAACTAAAAGGGGTGATCTTTCACGTCAAATATGCACTAGGCCAACACACACATGTGCCTGGACAAAAGTAAATCAAACAGGCAACATCGTATGGATGTGGACATGTGTACAACACACACAGTTCACAAACTTCAGACAAAGAATAACTACAGGGATAGCTACAGGATTAGTACTAACAAATAGCACCTCAAACAATAACACACAAACATGGATACAACACACATCTTCTAACCAGACTGTGCTATTTTTGGAAAATACAGAAAACTTGTATAATTATACTTATAATTTTACAGATAGTTTAAAGGTAACAAATATAACTTTATGGTATTACAATGGCACTCAGTTACCTGATAATGTCAAATTTGACTTAAATACAACTTTGTATATACAAAGGGATGGTGGCAAACATTGGACTAGTTATTTTAAACAATTCCATGTTTGTGCTTTACACAAACAATCCAATGAATTCCCTATCCCATATAATTTAAACACAACAAACGGCACAATATTTAGACCCTTTCATACAGAACAAAGTTTTAGTGGACCATATGACATATCAGAAGTAAATATAACTGATGCATATGAAAATATTACTTATACCTACCCTTTAATGGAAGAGGTATTGCCATATCGAATGTACCAATACAAAGGAATGGATACACATCTTATGCTAAAAAATATTTATGCCACCTACACAACAGGCATAAAAGAAACACTTTATTTTTGGAAAAATTTAAATTTGACAATTAATAATGCAGTAGAATATTGGCATACAGGTTATCCATATTACTTTTCGATGTGGAATGTACATCCTCAATATGAAACATGGCATCAGGTAGAATGGTTAGCACATAAGCCCAAAGGCTTAAACCAAACATTTTCTGTAGATTGGGATGAAGTATATTACCTTCCAATGTCTAGTGAGTTTTGGCCAGATAGGAAAGAACATGAAGGAAAACTAATAGATAGAGGAGGAATAAGCCATAGAAACAAACAATATAAACTATATACAGCTCACTTCCCTCAGGGATATCTATACCCGCCCCCAGGAGAACCAAAAATAGTATCAGCACCTATGATAGTACCAGATTTAAAAACTCCAGCTAAGGTTATCCTATTCCCTAGGGTGAGAAGAATACAACTACAAATAGACCTACAAGTATTTAAACCACCACATATGTATTGCACAAATAGCGATACATGGCTCCCTGAATTACAATACTCATCACCTGTAAGAATAGGGAGAAAACCACTACAATTCTTGATATTTGCAGGAGCAGCACTAGCAGGATCTATAATGGGAGGACTTTTTGGAGGTGGTGTATCAGCAGCCATGTTAGAACCTATTAAAGCAGAATTAAATAATATAAAACATATTAATAGACAAACTTCTGAAGCCCTATCAGCTATGTCTGCATCAATAGACGCTTTAAATGTTATAACCCAACAAATGAGAGCAGAAATAGAAATTAATAAACGAGAGTGGCAGGCACAAATGGAGTATATGCAAAAACAAATAATTAATGACCATAATCAACTTATGTGCACACAATATTATTTAGCAGCACAAAAAATGGAAAATGAATTAAATACATTTTTTACAACTGGTATGGGTAGAAGAACATCATTGTATCAAACTTTAATGGACCCATCAGTAGATAGTTACTGTGAAAGTGGTGTGTGCACCCTTAATATACTACAAGTATTTTTAGATAACGCCTACACAGGATTTCATACAAAACCTATACCACAAATATGGACTGAAAAACTAGACCCTTTTTCACAAATACAACATACTTGGGTCACACCAATAGACCATTTTCTTTTTATCAATGTAAATAAAACACCAGCATATATACCTATTGATGATACATTAGCATTAGGACAAAATGTATATGTCTATACACATATCCCTGTTACAAAATTAACACAAACTAGATTAGCGTCAACAACAATGACAGATACAGTTTATAATATGGGTGACTGGACATGGTTAATTTGTACAAATAAAGAAATAGAAGTAACTTGTACTAATCTAAATAGAACTACATACAATGATACAATAATAGAATGGAAAGTAATAAAAGGATGCTGGATGATGCATAATTGTTCAATTATAACAGCACATAACCAAACTAGAGTAACAGAGCTATCTATTCAAGAGGTACACTTATATTCCTCACCTTTTCAATTATTGGATGAATTAGAAAAAAACCATTACGAATTATTTATAAAAAACCAACAGGAAATGCAAGAATTAGCTGAATTTAATCAAAAACAGTTAGATAGCATTCATAGAAAGATACAGAATGCCCAACAAAGCCTGGATAGACATGTATTAGAAACTCATAAGTTAGTAGGAATTATAAGGGCTAATACTCTTATAGATAAAGATTGGGCAAATAATATTAAAAAATGTAGCTTTTGGGACATGACAGCTAGATTATTCCAATTAGATTTTATTTGTACCCCACTAGCAGGATGGTGGGAATGGTTTAAAGAAATAGCATTTGTAATTGCATGCTTCTTAGGAGTGATTGTTGCATTTAGAATGATTATGTTTTGCATGAATAGGAAAAATGGCAGACTCAAAAGAAAGCTCAAAAGGTCCATCTGGCAGACGCTACGACCTGATCCAGAAAGGAGGAGTTCGCATTTTACTCACGTCCATGTTCAGTGAACTATATGGACCACTGGACGAATTATGGGTCAGGATGGGTATTGTAACAAACGTTAAAGTGCATGAATGTAGCTTTTGCATTAATAAGTATACATCTAATTTTCTCTATGGAGAGAAACAGGTTATACTGTTACCAAAGCTAGTATACCACTACTTACACCATCCAATAGAATATGAGGACAAACACCCAATAGAAAGATGTTTACATGTTTTAGCAGCGTTACTATCATGTTATGTGTCTAAAAATAAATATCCACATTATGAATTGTGTAGAAATCTAATTAGACATAATCCAGAAGAAGCACTCAAATTATTAGAAGGAGAATGGACTGTTAAATACGTAGAAACACAGATCCATCAACCATTTACATTACAGGCAATAACAAATAGGAGCATTCTACAACCATATATAGCATTACTTATAAAACAGTATAATGCATATACAAACTGGATGGATTATTACATAAGACACAAAAGACTGCATAAAATATTTAGAGGAGAAAGATTAATAAATAGAAGACCCATAGAGATTACCAGAACTAGAGGTAGGCCATATGATACTAATAACCCTTTGCTATCTCTTGAGGACCAAGCATTATTCACATGGCTCCGAGGCATGATCCTTCCGGAAGGAAGCTGGGACTGATAAAGAAAGATGGCGTCCAAAATTGCATAAAAGAACTGTATGCAAAACATTACCAACCTTTACAAGATATTTGGACAACATCTGGAATAATGAAACCATTGGACGCTTTCTCTGCTGAATGTCATTTCTGCAGAAACCCAGGTGCATCATGCTTCATACCTCAATTTGGAATGCTGCCAGGAGAATCGGACTTATTACCAAATTTGATGGCACATTTTGTGCTCCATGGACCTGACATACAAGCTGAGAAACAAACTGATAAACTACTGCATGTATTAGCTAGTTTGATTGCATGTTACTTAGGAAAACAAAATCTGTCACATTACAAAATGATTAGACAATTGATTAGAGAATGTAATAAGTGTGAGTATTTGCTTGATAGATTGGATAATGGCCATTGGCCAGGAAACATACCAGGAACCTGGCATGGACCTAATTCAGCCAGAGTGTTACAGGATTTTTGCTGTAGAGTATTAGCAAAACCCTTTATAGTAGATTTACTTAAAGAATACACAGCATATATGACATGGCTAGAATATGCCATCAAATGGAGGCGTGCATCTAGACAAAAAGGAAGCAAGAAAGCATTTGAGAAATTACAGCAACCTACTATAGATCTTGAAATTGTAAACCCCTGGATTGCATACCCGAGTGGAGATACAAGCTGCGCCGGTACCTCCACGCAGTGACACCTTTTACGCTGAAGGCATTTCAGGTGTCAGGGGGTGGACTGTATAGAGCCTGTAAGCAGCCATGCTGCAGGAGTTTAGTAAACAAG
>CAJQZJ010035019.1:0-20953 GCA_907164525.1 Lophiomys imhausi | reverse complement strand
GAATTTCTATTAAGATTAAATGAATTGTTAACAAAAGAAGATAATATACCTGTTCAATGTACCCTCATTTCACATTTAGTCTCCCTGTGATTGTGTTCTGCTTTTCTAGGGTAAATTTGTAAACTAGGGGAAAATGACTTAATAAGTGATAAGATTCTGATAATAATTCAACAAAGTCTTTTTTAGGTTTGTTCTTAGATGTGTGGTCCACAGAACCAGAGCAGCCACTTTACTTGAGACCCTCTCATGAATACACCTGAGGCTAACTCTAGACTTATAAAATTAGACATCCACTTCAACAAAATCTTCAAGTGACAAATACAGGGTTAATTTTAGAAATCACAAACTGATAAGACACCAGCTGTTGGAAGTGCCTTGAAAGAAGCATATAATGTCATTTCCCTCTGTGTATTTTCCTTTGTATTCAGTCTCTACAGTGTGTTTTATTATGAAAATGAAATGAAGCTGAACCTGGAGAGATAGTTCAGCAGTTAACAGCATTTGCTGTTAAGGAAAACCCAGATTAAGTGCTTATCATCCACATTGGGTCGCTTAGAGCTTTTTCTAACATCAGTTCCAGGAGAGCTGACATCCTTTCTGCAGGCACCTGCATGCAGGTGTTACCCATACAGACAAGCAAACACACATATAGACATTAACAAAATATTTGGGAACTTGGACATAGACTTCTTATTTTTAATTTTTATTTTTTATCTATTTTTTATATGTTAGTTATTTTTTTTCTATTTTTTAGTCTTTTTTATCTATTGTATGCTTATTGGTTTGTTTGTTTGTTTAGTAGTTCTCTTTCCCGGGCAACGAGACACTTTTCACTGATGGTACTGCTTCGTAGATGAAGAGGCTCT
The DNA here is from genome assembly GCA_907164525.1 of Lophiomys imhausi. Taxonomy (NCBI): domain Eukaryota; kingdom Metazoa; phylum Chordata; class Mammalia; order Rodentia; family Muridae; genus Lophiomys; species Lophiomys imhausi. Next base: position 20,087 of record CAJQZJ010035019.1, on the reverse strand, counting down.
TGGCCCTCATACGACCTCTCAACTGACATGAGGGACTGTTATATAAGGACACCCCACCCCAGAGAAATGGGATGGAAGGGTTAGGAGGTAAAGAAAAGAAATGAAATGTGATGTTTCAGCCTTTTACTACTAATTGTCATAAACTGCTTAGGGTAATTAAGAAATGCAAATTAATGGTTATGCAAGCTGGTCATTCAGTTAGGTATTATGACAGCCTATTATAGTTACTTTCTAAGCTAATCCGAAATAAACCGGCAAGAGACAAGTAACATCTGCTTACCCTAATATAAGAGATAGATAGGGCCTCTTCAAAAACCTCAAGAGATCTGCAGAATATGGCATTCAAAGATGTTTTCATAACTTTAGATTTTTTTATATCAAGATATATCAACTCCTGACAGCACCCCCTATTCTCCTCTAAGTAGAAGATGAGCATCGAAGAATCTCCAGTGGGAGATGATTGAATTAGTTGCAAGCCTATCTCTTGGTAGGAAAAGCCCCTTGCCCCAACTATAGACAGAATGCTGTCGAAAAAGGACAAAACCTGGAAGCAGGTAAGTCGACAGCCTAGCTCTGCCAAGACAGGGTAGGTAAGTTCTTCATAACCCCTGCTCTACACTCAATGTCTGTCAGAGAAATGGGGCCAAATGACTGAAGATCGATGCTGTAATGTATGGAGAGAAAATGGGAACTGTCCAGGCAGCCACAGGTATGTCATTTCTTAGTTTGGGAAGCTGCAGGCCCTGTACTTCCTATAAAATCAGATATATTTATCCCTCTCAGGTCTCTGAGGTGGTTGAAGAACAGATAGCTAGAGTCTCATAATTAAATTTTGAGTTGTTTAGGAGTCAAGAGAGTGTTATAGATCTAAGAAGATACTTTAAAAATTGTGTTGCAAGTTAGTATGAATGTTGAGTCAGATATAGAACTTTAAACTCATGGAGTTGTTTAGATAGTAGAATGTTAAAGTCAGGTACCAAATGCGTATGGACTGGTCATTGGGAATGTACGTTAAGCAATATAACCCTCATAACTGTGGCCTAATCACCTCTGTTGTACTGTATTGTATTTGTTATTATAAGAGAAAGAGCCATTTGTTGGACTTAAAGGGGAAACTGTAGGGGGAAATAAGATATACCTCAAACTTAAAAGAAAAAAAAAAGGGAAGAGGACGGGGGGTTGAGGGTGGGAGGGTGGGACTGTATGGGGAATAGGCAGGGGACTGCAATTGAGATGTAACTTGAAGAAATAAAAAATAAAGGAAAAAAATCCTTCCAAAAAAAAAGAAAGTGAAATTAAAAGAAAAATGAAAACAAAATGAACCTAAGAAGAAAACAGCAGAATAAAAAGTGATCAAGCTTTACCTGTGTTCATGAAGTGGTTTTATGTTAGACCAAATATTCACCCTAATCATTTATGTGCCTTTGCATTGTGAGCCATTAGTCATCTGTGACTTGAATAAAGCCTTCAAAGGGGAGCCCTTCTTATCCACCCTGTCCATCTATTCTTTCTTTTCCTCTTAGCCTTTGTCAAAGGCATTTTAGAAATGAGCTGTGCTAAGAAGCATGTCCAAGTTTCTGCTTATTAACATCCAGGGAGGCTATGATTCTGAACATTTTTTATTTTTATTTTTTATTTCTTCAAGTTACATCTCAATCACAGTCCCCTCCCTATTCCCCCTCCAGTCCCACCCTCCCACCCTCAACCCCCATCCTCTTCCCTTTTTTTTCTTTTAAATTTAAGGTATATCTTATCTCCCTTTACAGTTTCCCCTTTCAGTCCAACAAATGGCTCTTTCTCTTATAATAATAAATACAATACAAAACAACAGAGGTAATTAGGCCACAGTTATGAGGGTTATATGGCTTAGCATATATTCCCAATGTGCAGTCCATATGTATTTGGTACCTGACTTTAACATTCTACTATCTAACCATGTCCATGAGTTTAAAGTTCTATATCTGACTCAACATTCATACTAACTTGCAACACAATTTTAAAAGTATCTTCTTAGATCTATAACACTCTTTTGACTCCTAAACAACTCAAAATTTAATTATGAGACTCTAGCTATCTGTTCTTCAACCACCTCAGAGACCTGAGAATGATAAATATATCTTATTTTATAGGAGGTACAGGGCCTGCAGCTTCCAGAACTAAGAAATAACATACCAGTGGCTGCCAGGGCATTTCCCATTTTCTCTCCATACATTACAGCAACGATCTTCAGTCGTTTCGCCCCGTTTCTCTGATAGACATTTATTGTAGAGCAGGGGTTATGAGGGACTTACCTACCCTGTCTTGGCAAAGTTAGGCTGTCGACCTCCCTGCTTCCAGGTTTTGTCCTTTTTGGACAGCATTTTGTCTACAGTTGGAGCAAGGGGCTTTTCCTACCAAGAGATAGGCTTGTGACTAATTCAGTCATCTCCCACTGAAGATCTTTGATGCTCATCTTGTACTTGGAGGAGAATAGGGGGTGCTGTCAGGAGTTGATATGTCTTGATATAAAAAAATCTAAAGTTATGAAAACATTTTTGAATGCCATATTCTGCAGATTTCTTGAGATTTTTGAAGAGGCCCTATCTATCTCTTATATTGGTGGCTTCTCTGATATGAAGGTAAAAATGTAAGAAAAGATTAAGCTATTCATTTGCAAATTTTAACAAGCAATTTGAGGTTTTATCCTTTCTTAAGTTGGTAGTTAAGGAAGTTGAGTCTGTTTCAATAAATCTCTATAACAATCAAACCATGTAGCTTAGAGAATCTAGTGTAGTCAAGAGTTAAGGATTTTTTTATTTTCAATTTGTTAAGTGATCTGTTTGAAGATGCGTGACCTTGTTACTTTGGACAGTTGTGACAGTTCACCAATGAAGTAAGTTTCCACATTGCTGATGAAGGAAAGTTAAGCCCATTTTACTTTAACCAAAGATCTATAGCCATTTGCGAAGTATCAAGGGAGTCATCTTGTCACTGCTTCAAATGGGGAGATTTATAAGTTATCCCATACAAGCTCACATCTCCTGGGCTGCAAAGATATGTCACGAGAATGAATGTGTGAGAAGGTTATCAGAGAAGTGCTTCCAGATGAAGCCCACACCTTTTACTTAATTACTCTCTTCCTTTCATTAAAATTCTCCTTTAAATGGCAGCCATTTAAACATGACAACAAGAATTTGATTTATGGAAAACCAGATGCTTTTTCAGTTTGATTTAAATATAGGTAGCTATGGTTTTAGCAGAAGTATATATTGAGTGAAGCCTCTCACACTAAAAAATGTGTGGGCACCTTGGAGATAAAAGTTATGGAACCATTGTTCTTTACTGAATGCTAATAGGCTCAATTTTTCAATTTGCAATTAAGTATCCCATAGACACCTTAAGAGGATGCTAGATCCAGTGCTTTTCAAGCAAACTTTTTTAAAAATATATTTATTTATGACTTCAGGTTATATCTCCATCACAGTGTCCTCTTTCCACCCCTCCCAATCCCGCCCTCCCACTCTCTACTCCCTATCCCTTCCATCCCACTCCTCTGAAGTGGAGTGTCCCTACATAACAGTCCCCCGCCCCAGTTCAGAAGTCATATGAGGGCCAAGAGCCTCCTCATACACTGGGGGCCTACAAGGCAGCACCACCAGGGCAAAGTGTCTCATTGACAGGAAACAAATTCTATGTTCATGTTCCCTTTGGTGCATTGGTTGTAGTATAGTTATCCTGTATTATTTGGCTAAAATCTGATTATAAGTGAATAGATTCCATGTGCATCACTCTGAGTCTGGGTTAGCTCACTCAGGATGAGCTTCCTAGTTTCATCCATTTGGCTGCAAATTACATGATTTCATTGTTTTTGATGGCTGAGTAGTATTCCATTGTGTAGATGTACCACAGTTTTTTAATCCATTACCCTTGTGAGGGATATCTGGGTTGTTTCCAGTTTTTAGCTATTACAAATAAGGCTACTATGATCATAGATGAGGAAACTTCCTTTTGATTTGGTGAGGAACCATTTGGATGTATACCCAGAAGTTGTATGGCTGTGTCCCGAGGCAGAGCTATTCCAAGTTTTCTAAGATATCGCCAGACTCACCTCCATAGTGGTTGCACAAGTCCGCACTCCACTCCCACCAGCAATGAAGGCGGATTCCCCTATCTCCACACCCTTGCCAGCATGTGTTGTTATTTGAGCTTTTGATGTTAGCCATTTTGACAGGTGTGAGATGGAATCTCAGAGTCATCTTGAGTTACATTTCTCTGATGATTAGGTATGCTGAGCATTTCTTCAAGTGTCTCTCTGTCATCAGGGATTCTTCCTTTGTGAATACTCTGTTTAGCTCTTTTCCCCATTTTTTGGATTGGATTATTTGTTTTCTTGGCATTTATTTTCTTGAGTTCTTTGTAAAATTTGGATATTAGCCCTCTGTCAGATGTGGGGTTGGTGAAGATTTAATCCCAATCTGTAGGCTGCCACTTTGTTCAAATGGCAGTGTCTTTTGCCTTACAGAAGCTTTTCAGTTTCATGAGGTCCCATTTATTGATTATTGGTCTTAGAGCCTGAGCTGTTGGTGTTCTGTTCAGGAAGTTGTCACCTGTGCCAATGATTTCGAGGGTTTTCCCCACTTTCTGTTCTAATAGATTTAGTGTGACCAGCCTTATGTTAAGGTCTTTGATCCACTTGGACTTAAGATTTGTACAAGGTGATAAGTATGGGTCTAATTTCATTCTTTTACAAGTGGACATCCAGTTGGACCAGGACCATTTGTTGAAGATGTTGTACTTTTTACATTGTATGGTTTGTCTTCTTTGTCAAAAATTAGGTGACCATAGGTGTGTGGGTTAAGTTCTGGGTCTACAATTCAGTTCCATTGATCCACTGGTCTGTTTCTATACCAGTACCATGATGTGTTTACTACTATTGCTCTGTAGCATAGGTTGAAATCTGGGATGGTGATACCTCCAGATGTTTCTTTTTTATTGTACAGGATTGATGTAGCTGTTCTGTTTTTATTATTATTATTATTATTATTATTATTATTATTATTATTATTATTATTCAATATGAAGTTGGGAATTGCTTTTTTCAGGTTTATAAAGAATTGTGGTGGAGGGCTGGAGAGATGGCTCAGCCATTAAAGGCTAGGCTCACAACCAAAAATATAAGAATTGTGGTGGTATATTGATAGGAATTGCACTGATTTTGTATATTGTTCAAGCAAACTTTGATGAAGTTAAGGCAAATAAAGGCTGAAGGTGTCTAGATAAAGATGAAGGTCACCAGAGAAATTAAGATTTTTAAATAGTTATACCCACCAGTGCTCTTAGAATGCAGTTAGCAGTGATTGTGATCATTTGAAAGAAACACATAGCCAATCATTGCTATATAATTCAAAATTAATAATGGATTCAGTTCTTATGATCTGCTTTCCAAAATACAAATGTGGAAAAACATCTGAATGAATGTGTTTTTAAATGGTAAAAAGGTAGTAAAATGGAGAATTATTAACAAGGAAGCATATAACTTACATGACATTGTTAGCTCGACCATTATGCAGTTTTGCCACATCTCAAGTTACATTGTTGTGCATTTCTAGATATAAATTGAGCCTTTTCTCAAATCTTCAGAATAAGAGTTTGTTCGTATTTCCAATCCTGGGCAAAGGTGAGAAGAGAGTAATAAAGGAAAAAGGGTAATGAATAGGGGAAAAGAGAAAGGAGGTAACTTGCATAGCCTGTTGTGTATGGTGGTTCCTGCTTGAAATCCCACCACTCAGAAGGCTCAGGGAAGAGGATTACTTTGAGTTCAAGGCTAGCCAAGCCTACACAATGAGTTCTAGGTCAATTTGGTTTAGGATAATACCTGGCCTCAAAGCAACCAAACAAAAAAGAAAACAAATCACTTGTATAACCTGATGTCGTTCATTAAAAATTCATCTCATACTCTCGAAGGATCATTTCCAATTTATTTATGATTGCTAGTATGACTCCATTGAGCTACAAATTGAGATCCTGAATATAAGTAACTACTCCTGACATATCTGTCAAAAGTTCTCTTTGAAGTTATATTTTTAAAAGCAACAAGAAAAATATTGCTTGTATTCTAACTGTAATAGTTATATACTGTTATTGTACAATTTTCTAAAATAGATTTCACAAAGCTAATAAAAAATGAAATGTGAAGTTTTGACCTTTTGCTGCCAATCGTCATAAAATGTTTAGGATAATTAAGAAATGCAAACTGTAGTCTTGCAAGCCGGTCATTTTGTTAGGAACTATGACAGTCTATTATAGTTATTTTCTAAGCTAATCAGAAAACAAGTTGCTAAGAGACAAGCAACAGTTACTTATCTAAATATAAGAGATAGATAGGGCATCTTCAAAAACCTCAAGAGATCTGCAGAATATGGCATTCAAAGATGTTTTCTTAACTTAAGATTTTTTTTATACTGAGACATGTCTGCTCCTGACAGCACCCCCTATTATACTCCAAGCAGAAGATGAGCATTGATGAATCTCCAACTGGAGATGGTTGAATTAGTGGCAAGCCTATCTCTTGGCAAGAAAAACCCCTTGTTTAACTGTGGACAGAATGCTGTCCAAAAAGGACAAAACTTGGAAGCAGGTAAGTCAACAGCCTAGCTCTGCCAAGACAGGGTAGGCAAGTCCTTCATAATTCCTGCTCTACAATCAATGTCTGTCAGAGAAATGGGGCCAAATGGGTGAAGATTGATGCTGTAATATATGGAGAGAAAATGGGAACTTTCCAGGCAGCCACTGGTATGTCATTTCTTAGTTTTGGAGGCTGCAGGCCCTTATCCTTCTCAGGTCTCTGAGGAGGTTGAAAATTAGATAGGTAGAGTATCATAGTTAAATTTTGAGTTGTTTAGGAATCAAGAGGGTGTTCTGGATCTAAGAAGATGTTTTAAAAATTGTGGTGAAAGTTAAGATGAAAGCTGGGTTGGATATAGAACTTTAAACTCATGGAGATGGGTAGATAGTAGAATATTAAAGTCAGTTGCCAAATACATATAGACTGGGTATTGGAATTGTATGCTAAGCCATATAACTCTCATAATTGTGGCCTGATTATTTCTGTTGTTTTGTATCATATTTATTGTTATAAGAGAAAGAGCCATTTGTTGGACTGAAAGGGGGAGCGGATGGGGGGAAAAGGATATACCTTAAACTTAAAAAAAAGGAAGGGAATGGGTAGGTTGAGGCGGAAGAGGGTAGGACGGTGGGACTGGAGGGGGGAGTAGGGAGGGGATTGTGATTGAGATGTAACTTGAAGAAATAAAAAATAAATTAAAAAAGGGTTACTTTGCATTACAAGATGTGCAGAAATGTACAACAAAACGGTGGTTAATTTTTTATTTAGTGATTTTCTTACTTTCTCTAATTGTGCAGATGTAAATGTTAGTGGAAAGGGTAACACACTATTATGAAGATTGACTTGAGGCCAGAACAGAGAGGAGGATGAGTTAGGACATTTTCTACAATGGTCCTGAGAAGTTTCACAGTTTTCTGGACATACCCAACTGCAGAGTAGTGGAGTTCCACACAGGATTTCCCTAAGGACGAACTGGGCCTTAGAGCATTTCCTGCCTGTTATATCTGGCTAACATCTCTGAATAACTCCTCCTTCCACTCTTCCTTGACTAAAGTGTTCTTAGTCCTCAAGTCTCAGCTAAAACATCACTCCCTGTGTTCCCAACATACTCCAATGACTCTAGGAGCTTCAACTTCCTAATAGTAACTGCGCCAGCTTCGCCATTTGAAGACAAATATTTTTATCTAAAAAGAGTTTGGTGAATGGGTGTTCATAATTTCTCATGACTGTGGCCTCACACAGTGGAAGGTTCTGAGACTTTCAAGTGTCTAAAGATGGGCCCCAGGCTTTGGCTCTTCTACTTTTGAGAAGGATTACTGGGTCACAGATCAAGTAAGCAACAGAAGTCCTATTTATTCCATACAAGGCAGCTGGGAATGTTTGTCAGGGTGGCTGTTGGAAGTTAAGAGTACTGGGGATTGATGTCTGAAGATTACATGGGAGATTGAAATGACATTCTCTTCTTTGCAGCAGACAGTTCTATAGAGAAAAGCTCATTGAAACTTTCTAGAGATAGAATAAGAAGCATGAGCGTGCCAAATACTTCATTTTGTAGAATATACTTTTAAATATATTTCCAAGATACTGAAGTTTTGAAGATAGGAAAAACATTAAAAACAAAAAAGATTTTAAGTCCTACATACACTTTCTAACTAACCACAGGCATAACAAGACACTGAGTTATATTTGAAATTATGTAACAATTAATTCCTATCACTAACTGCACTGTCAACATATTGCTTTTCTTTTCACTGAATAGACAGATAGGCAGATTAGACAGACAGAGAGACAGCTATAGTTTCACATCAAAAGGATGAGTGATTAAATCATCTATGTAATCTTCAAGACATTCTCTGTTTAGTTGAAGCCCACCAAAGGGCCCATGATAGAAGGAATTGCTTGGTTGGAAAAATATGCTCTCAATCATTGGCAAAGTCCAGACTGAACACCAGATTCTCAACTCTAAAATTCTTAAACCTTCCACTGGTTCACTTTGCATTGCCTTGATTGTGGGACACACTTTTATGGTCTTTGTTTCCTAATGCAACAGATGCTTGCATTCAATTTGAACAATGTGGAAAAGGCCTTCACAGACTGAGGAGCAAATTCCAATAAGTAGCAACTCCACAAGCCACTGACAAATACAGTTAACTTTTTCAGTTTCCTTTCTGATGCTTGGAAACTGCTTACTGCTTTCAATAAATTGTGATGATTTGGGGAAAGCCTGTGTTTATTTTTACCATTATAAATCATATTACATTACATTCTATATTTCGTTGGGAACATGTTTTTCCATGTGAGGAATTCCTTCTCTGAGAGGACCGGTAATGATTCTGTTGAGGATGGAGAGTGGCTCCTGAGGCAATAAATGGTTTACTAGAGGAGGTGTTGTCATTTTCTTCAATGATGTAGCCATTAGTAAATTGCCCATGCTCTCATAAATAATGTCCCTCTCTTCATCATGTAAGCAAACTCAGTAGGCCATAAAAATAAAACTTAGTCCTGATGAGACTTAATATGCTGTGCCAGGACAGGTTGAAATGGGGGTTGGGGACTCTCCTTCTCTGAGGAGAAGAGGGGATGGGGGGAGGATGGGACTGGGAAGAGAAGAGGGAGTCGGGTTGTGATTGGGATGTAAAATGAAAAAATAAATAAAATTAATGAAAAAATTTAACTTCACTACCTAAAAAACCCCACTACTTTCAATATCATCTATTAAATGGTCATTTTGTTTAGTATAGGCAGGCACATATGTAACTCAGTATTTCTATGGGATATTTAATTACAAATTGAAAATTTGAGCCTACTAGCATTCAGTAAAGTACAACAGTTCTCTCATCTTTATTTCCAAGGAGTCCACACACATTTATATTGCAGTACAGAAGTTTCTTTTAAAAGTATTTATGTGAAGTATCCATTACAATGGGACATTTTATATAGTTATTACTATAAATTTGCTAATTGAATACCATTCCAATGTACAATTTTTTAATACATTTAGTACATTCCAGATTTTAGATTGTTTTAGTATTCATTATTTTGTTGTTTAAGAAGAGTGTTGAGGGCTGTGCTGTAAAGCAGAAAAAATGACCTCAAAATATAGGAAGGTTATCACATTACAATCTGCAAGCTTCAAAAAGACATAAAGCACCCTCAAAAAATGTGAACATTTATGACCAATGAGATGCCTCAGAACATAAAAGCACTTTCCTCATAAACCTGACAACTTAAGTGTGGTCCATTGTCTGAAGTCATGATAGGAAAAGACAATGCATTTCCAAAAGATTCTCTGTGACTTGTGCGTGTGTGTGTGTGTGTGTGTGTGTGTGTGTGTGTGTGTGTGTGTGTGTGTGTGAGAGAGAGAGAGAGAGAGAGAGAGAGAGAGAGAGAGAGTGAGGGAGAGATAGGTGGTGAGGAACATGACAAGAATTGGAAGGATGATTCAGGAGGATTACAATTTTGAGGTCAGTATATACTTACAGCAAGCCTATCTTAGAAAACAATGCAGTGCTGAACTTAACATTACTAAACATTCCTATAGTTCAATGTTTCTCACATTCTCAGGGAACCATACTAGTTGTTATCATACCAAGCAACAGGGATATTCCATTTTCATCTAATGAGTAAAATTAATATACCTTACTATATTATATAAACCTAAACTAGATAACCAGTTTTGGTCATGAAATAAAAATACTGATTTTATTTACAAATCTGAATATTGTTTTTAATTAAATGTCAGAATTACCATTCAAAATTTTCCTCAAAGAAAATGTGTGTTGATGCAAGTTTTTAGAATGACATTATTTTGAACAGAAAGAAAACCATAGCAAGGAAAAAATCTAAATATTATCAAATGTTCTTTCCATCATGTGCTTTTATTTTTCTCAAAAAAAAAGCCCTGTCATATCTTTACTTGTCACCATTTTTCCTTTACCTTCAAATTATAGAATGAAATCCTTATAGCTATTAGGGTGGTGCTTTAGGGTTTTTATTTGTTTGTTTTTGTGGTGGAGAAGCTTGCTACTTATTATCCTGTCAAGTTTTTCAGAGGTTTGTTAACTTAAAAGGCAGGTGTGCAGGTTCATTAATATTATTTTTATATGTGTTTTCTACTCCATGTTTTTTCCTTTTGTATGCTTTATTTGAGTTAATTTGCTGTATTTCTAATGTCTAGAAAAGTGTAATTAGTTTCTTAATTTTATTCTTTCATTTTATACACATTTGAGATTATAACTCATAAACATTCTTTAGTTCTATCATCTCTTTGAGCTTAAACTGTATATTATTATTCCTCAAAAATATTTTCTAAATTCTAGGCACTTACCAACTACATTCTGATTGTATCTAAGACTGATTGCATGAGATGGAACCCATACCTATCACTATTAAGGGGGCCAAGAATCTGTAGCTTGATAGGCCCTAAGGGAAAATCTATTATTTCTGCTAACTCGACATAGTGTTAAAATGACTTCTACAAACTCATAGATCAGAGCATCTCTAAATCCTCAAAAGAGAAGCTTCCTCTTGCAATAGATTACAATTAACACAGAGAATAGGAAACTGTCGAGTGCTTATTCCAAAATGGAACATACATATCACACCCCTCACCCAAAAGTTTAGAGATCTTTGTGGAAGAGGAAGGGACAAAAGATTGTAAGACCAGGCATGACTGCTAACATCAAAGAAACAGCATTTTCCAGGCATAAAAGGGTAGATGAACATTAGAACCCACAGGGGTGCTCAAGATCTGTACAGACTCCATCTAGACAAAATCCCATCATACTGAGGGAATAGAGAGAAGGTGAGCATAAAATCCCATTACTAGCTAAGGAGCTATTATTGTTTGATAACAGCTATTGTCGAAATATTCCGTTTTCTTTAATGATGACCATTAAGGGTAGTCACATAAGGGTGACCACACTAGGGCAGGCTTCACTCCTAAGACTCAATGGGAAACAGAAACTGGGCTCAGTGAGAGCAATAAAATAAAAGAAGAAATCTCAAGTTGGGTGGGAAGAGATGAGAGAAGAGATAAGGTAGTAAAGAGAGGAGTTAGGAAAGGGGTGGTGAGGTGAATATATTCAAAATAAATTGTATGGCATTCTCAACAAATTAATAAAATAGATATAAATGTTGCCTAAAATGTGTTTTCTAAGTTCTAATATCAAAATCTTTGTAACTGAAAATATATGATGAAATAAGTAGTCAATTTGTGGTTTTAAAGGAATGAGGGATCAGTCAATATTAATTGCACATTGTGTGTGTGTGTGTGTGTGTGTGTGTGTATGTGTGTGTTTACCAGATAAAGTTTGCTAATTATAGTTAAATAATATAGTCTTAGTGTTTTCTATTTGTTTTTTTTTTACCAATTGTTCACAAGAACATTTTGTAAACTTTTGCTATGAATACATTTTCTTACCCTTCCACTGACTTTTATTTTATATATTTTGAACCTATATTGGTAGTGGTATATAATGAAGCTGTAATTTTACAGTTTCATGAATACATATTTTAGTATAAGATTGTATTGACATTTTAAAGACAAAACATCATGGAATATTAGTTCATGTATAGAAGCTTTGTTGTATTTGGTATTTTCATAAAATGTGTTTAAATTTTTCTTCAGCTTTCATGTAGCTTTGTGATTTTTATAAAATTAAGAGACATAAATATATGGTTGAATGTAATAATTAGTTAAGTCTGATAAGCTTTGCTTTTAAGTTTATTATTATGCAAAGTATTATGCTTCATTAAGAAATTTTTCAAACAACATTTGCCTTTATTTATTCTTCCCCTCCCTATTCTTTCTACCCCTGACCCTCTTTTCCTGCTAGTTCTAGTACCTACTTTTCATTTTCATATCTCATGTGATCTATGGATCTTCCCTAGCTTCCTCAACACCTCTTTTTTCCCTCTTGTGTAATACTTAGCTACATAGCATACACCCACTCTTATACCTCTGTGTATACATCTGTATAAACATTAATTGTTAGGACCCACTCTGATTTTTTTAGGTCAGTCTAGTCTACATAGTGAGTTCTGAGACAGTAATGAGTACATAGAGAAAGACTGACTCAATAAGACAAACATGGTAGGATCCAGAGACCCAGAGAGATTTCTTAGTAGTTAAGAGTACTCGGTGTTCATGTAGAGGACCCATGCTCCATTCCCAGTGCAGGAACAGCAGCTTGAAACGTCCTATAATTCTAATTCCAGGGGTTCTAATGACCTCTTCTGGCCCGTTAAGGCACCTGTATGCACATGGTGCACATACATATGCACAGGCACTCACATATGCACATTAAACAAAGTTGAATCTTTAAGAAGTTAGGATCCACAAAGAGAACATGTCTTTCTTTTTCAAAATACATCACCATCAAATTCATTCTACTTAGCTAATATTATCTTGATGACAAAATGATACCAAAACTGAATAAAAATACAAACAACAGAAAAACTATAGAACAATTCCTTCATGAACATAGATGCAAAAACACATTAGAAGTACTTGCTAAACCAATAATTTCATCTCAAGAGTTCAAAGTTGAATTTACAAATGCAAATCAATAATTGTAATGTACAATATAGTGTTAAGGGCATAAACCAAATGGGCAAGTTCTTTAAAAAGCAACAGGCAAGGTATGATCCATGAGAGGTGATGTAGAGTGCAAAACACATATGAGAATAGAGAAGGGAAATACTAGGAATAGAAAGTGTTCAATGGGATGGGTCAGAGAAATTAGGGAAAGATGGAGGTGGGGAAGGGTCAATCAAACTAGGATGTATAAAATGTCATATGGAAACTTATTCCTGTACAAACTAACAAAATATACTTTAAATAGTTTAAATAGAAGTTTCCTGCATGACTTAGTAACAATGCTCCTGGAACTAGTAGATTTTAAAACAAAATCCCAGCACCAGGAATAGAATATCTCCCTGTCACTGGCCAGAAAGCTGCTAGAATCTCCCAAAACAATAGATTCTATGGCCATTGCTCTTCATTATTTACCAGAGACAAATGGTAAGACCCTGCATATTTTGGTTACAGGACACAGAGAAGTAAAGATAAAACTAAACTGAATGTTTTGTCCTCTTTAGTTAGCATTTATAGTGTTCAAAGGTGTTATATATGTTGCCAACAGAGAAAAACCATCAATGGCCTTTCTCAGCTTTGAACCTTGCATACTACAGCTCCTACATGCCAGAGAAGATATTCCCACAGGTACAATCATGACATAACTATTATAGGGATAACTGTTCACTTTCTAATTGAATTTGAGGCCAATTCTATAGAAATGAACATGTGTCTGATGCCAAAAACCCAGTCTAAACTCCTTGCCTGGGGATATCACAAGCCCTAGAAGAGATTGTACTACTAATATTTTGTGAAATGTCCATGTAGCTAATCTGCTTCCTAAACATGTATGTTTGTGCTCATATAGTAGTGTTGCACTTAGCCCAGAGCTGACAAACTTCTTTTTCTTACAGAGAGCATCAATTAACAGATTCATAATTGGTAAAATATTGAGAATAAATGACGTTGAGTGATGCAGCCAAATACCCTTCTTAAAGCTCAATAGAACATCAAGGAAGCTGGGACAGGATTATTCTAATTGCTGGAATATGGAGGGAATTCATGAAGAGGATTGCTATAAAACACTGTTTTCTAGATATGCCATGACTGACAACCATGAATGCACAGCATATGAGGCTATCTGTATAACACACACACACACACACACACACACACACACACACACACACACACACACACACACATGCCATGTGGGTAGGAGGGGAACCGGCTGTGAAGAAATGAGTCAGCAAGAGTGGAATAAGGACAAGAGAGCATAATGGGGGATGAATATGATCACAATACATTCTATGTATGTATATATCAACAAAAATTAATGTTTCTATTACATAGTAAGGAAACAGATATTATTATTAATCATAGTATAATTAGTATAATTTTATTACTAATTGAAAAGCTTCTTCTACCTATCTTCTTCAAATGAACAAATAAGAAAGCAGTGCAAACTATTGAACCAGAAGCCAATCTTATTAAAAAGAATAAATGTCTAGAGAATATGTTGAGGTTTCTGTGAAAGCAAAAGACATAATAGAAATCACTACTTGATACATGGCAGTGGCCATGTACAGGAGCAAAATCTCTTCTGTGGGTTGCTATTATTAACACTTTAACATAGGGTCCTGTTATATTGCTCAGGTTGCCTTTATACTGACCATTCTTCTGCCTCAGCCTCTTGATTACTTGGATTTCAGACATGCACTACCAACCCTACACTTGGTTTATATGTGAGGGTAGAATATACCTTAAACTCCTCTACCCGTGTCACAATGAAAATCAAGGTGCTGTTTCAGTTACTTGGGTTTTTTCAGCAATGTATTTTCCTTTGCTTGTGTAGAAATTTGGTGCACTGAATTGTCAAAAGCTTCTGTGTTCTTTCACCACATGAATCTTCTCCAAGGAAAATGTGGCATAAGGGGCTCACAGCTAGAGTTACTATCAAAACCTAGGCAAGCAGAGAAATATTTATGCTACTATAGCATTTTGTAATTTTAAAACACAATAGCACTTTTAGGCCAAATGGTATATCCTGCAGTTTGAATTGAGTGCCCTTACTTTCATACTTTATGTATCTTTTCAGATTTCTAATCTTTCTAAGAGAGTTCAATGTTTTCTTTGTCCATGATGCCTTTAGTTTCTTTAGAAATTATTTATGTGGTGCCTTTGATCAAAAACATATTAATAGTTTTATTTATTAGGTAGTTGTGATGAAACTAAGATAATGTTTATCTTAATCATTTATCTGCTTGAAAAACTAATACACATAATTTGAAAAAAGTAGCATTTGATTTTATTTTCTTGCAGTGCTAAGAATCGAGAGCCTTGGGCATGCTAGGGAAGTGTTCCACTACTGAGCTACAACTTCACAATTTCATTAATTTTTAAATATTCACAATTATTTACAGTGGGATATGTTCACCTTTTGACCACTGTACAGATTTTGAACTGTTCAGCCATATTCAGCACCACCAGTTTTATTTACTAGTCCATATTGACTTTTATATTGCATCTGCTCTATGTTACAACTCCTTCAATGGAGCTTTATAAATATATGACAACAAATGAATGTAATTGTCCCAGTGTTTTATAGATATCATAAACTTTTCCTTGAAATAATATATTACAGTGCCCCTGTAAGTATGTTGAAGATCCTAGGACACTTTGATGCATAATTTAAGTACCAGAGCTCTGTAATATATCCTATATGTGTTAAGTTCACTTAAATAGCAATCTATCATTTGCTTATTACTTCATATAGATCTAAACACAATTTTCTACCTTCCATACTATTTGTACTGAGGAGAATGGATGGTAATATTTAAATAAATAAATGTAAGGAGCATATCATTCCAAAATAATGATTAGAATTGTATTGTATGTAATGGGAGTTTAAGAAAGAAAAGAAAAGAATCGTAAGAAACCTCCAAATGTTTAGTGTGTTTGGCAATATCATTTACATCTATGTAACCTGATTATACAATTTCTTCATTGAACTTTGATAGTATCTCCTTATCTAAGCTTTATGGTTCCTCATATTCAGAGGTATTTTCATTTTGTCTGTCTATTTCTGATACAGTATCTCTTCTTCAGCCTCCTAGTTTCCCAATAATCAAGCACAAGCATCTCACCATCACTCTAAAGCAATCTGCAATTCCATGTTTTTGTCTGTCTGTCTGTTTGTTTGTTTTGTGAAAAAATGTCTCATGTAGCCAGGCTGACACCAAGCTAACTATAAGGCTGTCTTAGTCATTGTTCTGTTACTGTGAAGAGACACCATGACCCTGACAGTTCTTATAAAGAAAGGAATTTAATTGCAGCATGCTTACAGTTTCAAGAGGTTTGCTTCATTGTTATCATGGCAGGGGAGCATGGTTGCATACAGGCAGACATGGTGCTGGAGAAATAGCCAAGAGTTCTACATTTGGACCTGGAGGCCTCAGGAAGAAAGAGACACAGGGATTTGCTTGAGCTTTTGAAACATCAAAGCAAAGCCCACCCTAGTGACACACTTCCTCCAGTAAGGCCACACCTCCTAATCCTTTCAAATATTGCAGCTTCCTGATAACCAAGCATTGGCATATATGAGCCTATGAGAGCCATTCTTATTTAAACCACCACAATTGCCAAGCACGGCCTTGAACTCCTGAAACTTCTGCTGGCTCTCCCAAGGGCTGAGTTTACAAGTACACCAGTCCCACATCTTTATCTATGATGTTTCTTTTCCACTGGAAGAAATTATACCCTGCAACTGACCATTCACTTTCGTTTCCAAGCTCAAATGTCCTTTTCAATGAGATGTTTTCTTATCCTTACCTTGGCTACTCTTTCAATTGCAGAAAAAGAGTCATCTTTTTTTTGCATCATTTCTCATAGTACTCAGTACATACTAACATTTCCTTTAGCCTTCTATAAGACAAGCATCACTGGAATGATTATGTACACAGATACAGGTGTGTGTGTGTGTGTGTGTGTGTTTGTGTGTGTGTGTGTGTGTGTATGCATGTGTAATACACTGATCAACATGCTGGTGTCTTATGCTGGTATGTGGCAGTTCATCTGTGTCTTACATTAAATTTTAAAATTCTTCATAAAAACTAACCAAAAGAGAGGAAACATCAGAAAACAAAGGACAAACTGGAATCTGCAATGCTAAGCTAGAACCAATGGGAACTTACTATAACTTAGCTTGATCTCTCACTACCTCAAACTTCAGTTTGATAAAGAGAGAGCCCTGCAGGTAAAGATGATGTATATCACAATAGAGCTAAACACTTATCTACAATGAGAGAAAAGTTAAAGGACAAGATTAAAGGGCTCTTAGTCCAGCTAGTGCCCCACAAGGAACTGCAAATTCTCAGAGATGCATATGAATATGATATGTTCTATGCATATTCTATATTCTACACTGACTTTTGAAGTCTAAAATGAACATGACAAATGCTTTGTTTCAATATTCCTTGCTGATTTATTTGAAGATAAGATTTTTACTACATTTCACAGACTGGCCTCAAACTTATTGTAGTGTCTTGAATGAGAATGGCCTCCATAGGCTCATATATTTGAATGCTTAATCATAAAGGAGTGGAACTATTTGAGAAGGATTGGGAAGTACTATCTTGTTGGAGTAGGTGTGGCCTTGTTGAAGAAAGTGTGTCACTAGATGTGGGCTTTGAGGTTTCAAAAACCTATGCCAGGGCCTGTCGATATCTCTATATGCCTGTAGATCTGAATGTAGAACTCTCAACTACTTCTTCAGTACGATCCCTGACATGCCTGACACCATGATCCCCTCCTTGATGATCATGGAACTAAGCGTCTGAAATTGTAAGCAAGCCTCTAATTAAATTTGTTCTTTTATAAGAGTTGCCTTGGCCATAGAATCTTTTCACAGCAATAAAAAATGATTAATACATTCATGATCCTCCTGCTCCATCATCTTAAGTACTAGGATTACAAGTGTATACAATCACACTCAGTTTTACCTTTTACATTCTAAACCTCACAAAGTATCTCACAAGGCCTCTACTCACCTATACCTATACAGATATGGAGGTTCTGGGAAATAATCTGGCTAAAGTTGTACAATAAAATGCATCTATGCTCACTTGTCCTCCCACAAATTATTTAGGTGTCTGCTTCTATCTCAAAGCAATATGTACTTGGAGGGTGGGGATTTAATTTTAGTCATAATATACCCCTTATGACTCCCAGAGGACTCAACTCATAATAAGGGAACATATATGATTTCAAGTGAGGAACAAGTAAATGAAAGAACAGGATAACTATCTATATCTTCAGGCAATTTACTCTCACTACTAAATATTTGGTTATAAACAAAATAGCAAGCAGAAGGAATCTCATATTTTTCTCCAAAGTAAAAAAAAGTACAAATTATAATAATCCCTTTAGAGCTATGTGAAACAATTAAACCTCCCAAGGTTTTATAATGTATATGCATAGACCTTTTAAACTTTAAAATTGTGTTTATAGAGGTTATCTAATTTGATAGTTTATCACTTAATTTATTGTAAACTGAGACATCATTTTTATGTACATATATGATGAAAATGTTCTTTTAGAAAAGTTTCAATTAAATTTTAAAAAGTTGATTTTCTAATATCCAATTAACTGATTATTAAATGACTAATTGCCAGTTAAGTAAGGATTATTAACTGGTTAATCACCAATTAATTGTTAAGTGTTCTTCCATTTTTTAGATCACTTTTTAAAATACCTTAATATAGAAAAAACTGGTGATAAATATTGTCAGTCTGTGTCCATTTGTTGTATTTGTTAGAATGTCACTTGGAATTATTAAGTCCTTGGTTTCAGAACCATTTGACCTGTTTTAAGCCCCAAAACATCACTATTATGATTATTGCATTGTTTATTTTTAAATATTTAATGACTTCATTGTCAACAACATATACCTATTTGCAATCACATCATTAATAGTTTACAGAAAAAAAGATTCTCTACTCTTACATACAACTAAATATTTTTCAGAAAATCTTTAGGAATAGGTATCCAAATTAAACTTACTTTGGACATCTTCATGAGAGTAGAATCAACCATTACAGGTAAGATGAAGCTCTCTCTCTCTCTATGTCTCTTTCTCACTCTCTCTATTACATACACATAAACACACACATGCGTGCACTCGCATGGGTGTGTGCGCGCATGCACACACAGACACAGACACACACACACACACAGACACACACACACACACACACACACACACACACACACACACATTTCCCCCCTAATGGTCACAGCATGTAGCTTTCATCTTTTGCTGTGTAGTTACTGGGTCCCTTTGAAAACAAAATTGGAAATAAGTTACCATACAAGTCCCAGAATCTCAGTAGTCTCTTAAAATCAAGTCCCAGAATCTCTTTAGTCTCACAACTGCAGAGGCTAAGACAGGAGGATCACAGGTTTCAAGTCAGTCTGTGCTACATTGTGAGTTCTAAAACAACCTTAGGTTATTACATAGACCTGACCCTGCTTTTGAAAGCAAAGAAAAAAAATGACATATTTGATTCTTTACTTTCATTTTCTTGATAGCCAGAAACAACTTTTGCAGATATGACACTCACATGTATAAATATAAAATTACTCTGAACAGACTAACTTTGTAACTTATAGTGTAATGTTTGTGTAGAATTATTTGTTTTCTTGGTTTTGTTTGTTTTTCTTTGTTTGTTTGTTTGTTTTTCTTTTGAGACTGGCTTTCATTATGTAGTTCTGGCTGGCCTGGAACACACTATGGAGAGCAGACAAGCCTTAAAGATACAATTTTGCCTCCTGAGTACTAGCATTAAAAGACCTGGTCTTATTTTCTCTATTTTATTAAAAATTATGTATGTATGTATATATGCATGT
>CAJQZJ010035012.1:54558-75751 GCA_907164525.1 Lophiomys imhausi | reverse complement strand
CTTCCCTCCCTTGTCTACCCTTTCTTTTCTACTAATGTTTCCCAAATTCTGTATTTTGGGTTGCTTGTGACCCACTGTCTTTGACAGAGGCCAAATGTGTGACCACAGGATTGGAACTATCCATTGGAACTGGGTGGGATCACCAGTAGGTATACAAAGAAGGCTATAGCTGTCTGTCTCCCTCCCAGAGACTATCAGTACCCAGCAGCTCAGCAATAAGGGTGGAGAACACTGACTCTCTCCACCATCCATCCACAAGTAAATGTTGACAAGGCCTATCTTGTGGGGGCCCCAGTGTAAGCAACTAAAGCTTCTGGGATTTCATGGTTACAACGATTTCTGTTGTTTTGTATTGTATTTGTTGTTATAAGAGAAAGAGCCATTTGTTGGACTGAAAGGGGGAGCTGTTGGGGGGAAAAAGGTATACCTTAAATTAAAAAAAAAAGAGGAAGTGGATGGGGGGTTGAGGGAGAAGAGGGGGGAGGGTGGGACCAGAGCGGGGAGTAGGGAGAGGATTGTGATTGAGATGTAACTAGAAGAAATAAACAATAAAACAAACAAACAAACAAAACCCAACTATTATACTGTAGCTTGAGGCCATTTCATACGTTTTCTCTAACTTTTGGGCCTTATATTCTTTTTTTTTCCTGTACTGAAATCCTCTGATCCTTAGAGGGGGTAGTATACATGCAGGTTTTGCTGTGGCTAAACTCTCAGTTGTCACTTATTCTCAGTACCGGGCTGCATTCACCCCTGCTCATTGAAAAATGAGCTTTTCTGATTAGAGTTGAGAGTAGTATTTGCGTACATATACAAACATAGGTATTTAGAAGGCAGTTTGACAATGTGTTTACTTAGCTAAACATTGGTATTATCTTCTTCCCTAAGATCCATGACTGTCGTAGGCATGTTTTTCTTTTTTTTTTTAAACTGGGTTTATAGTACCAGACATATGTAACCTCATGTAGAGTGGGCCTCACATCTGAGAGTAATTAGTTAGCCCTCTAAACAGTCATGCAACTGTTGCACGTGTGGGTGTGCCTTGCTTGGTAAATTGGTATTGTTCATAAATTTCACAGCTGGGTAAAACCTTGATATGGGTTATTCTCTAGCAGCCTGTGCAGCACCTTTTGATATGCTGAAGCTACTCAGCAGGGAGGAGGTTTCCAGCTCAGATCTGGATAGATTTGTCAGTATCTTGCAACCGAAGTGTGTGGAATCTTTAGCAATAGTGTCTTATCATTTAGTTATGGTAGTCAACCAAGTGTAAAAGCAAGTATATATATTATTTGGAGGGTCTTTGGAAACTCCCCAAAGAACAACAGAGATGCATCAACCCCTGCTTATGTGGTAGTGGGATGGGATGTAGAGATTTGTGCAAATATTCTCCAGTCATCAATTTGGAAGTTTTTGACCTGTTATGTCTTAAAATATTTTTGTACCTTCTACTTCAAACACTCTGAGTTATTAGGCTGTCTGAAGTAATCCTGAATCTAGCTAAGACCCTGTTCATTGTTTGTTAAGTCTTTTCCCCATACCCAACACTGAGCATTTTGTTTTGTTTTGTATCTCATTGCTACTAGGAACAGCATTTATCCCAGCCATGCAGGGAAGTTCATATGCATTTTGTTAATTATTACAGAATAGTAGGTTTCCATATGGATTTTTTTATTCTCCACTTGCTTGTTTAATCCTCCTTTCCCCATTCCTTCATCTCCATAGCCCACTCATTGTTTAACCCTTTGTACCATCAACATTTACCCTTTCTACTTTCATTTTATCTGTGCCCTTCTCTCTATACCCTATTAAGTCTTCCCCTGCTTACTGAGTCTAATTCCCTGCCTTATACTCTGAGTCTGGTTCCACCAACAAAGCATAACAAGATTCTGAAAAGAACTAAACTGGTTTTAAATAACTTAGTTATGTGAAGAATTAATGAAATTTAAGACAACTCGAAATATCTAAAAGAATAAAAATTAACCGAAACCAAAAACGGTAAAATTCTCAATGTTTGAAATACAATACAATTTGTAAGGTCGGGTCATATCTTAGAAAACTTGTAATAGCTCTACCTCAAAATCCAGGCATACCACTCCTGGGCATATATCCAAAAGATTTCTCACCAATCCATAAGGACATCTCCTCAACTATGTTCATAGCAGCCTTATTTGTAATAGCTAGAAACTGGAAACAACCCAGATGTCCTTCAACTGAAGAATGGATTTACAAAAAAAAAAAAAAAAAAAACTGTGGTACATTTACACAATGGAATACTACTCAGCTATCAGAAACAAGGAAATGATACAATTTGCAACCAAATTGATGGAACTAGAAAAGTTTATCATGCATGAGTGAGCTAACTTATACTCAGAAAGATACACATGCATATATGGATTTTAGCCATATAGTACAGGATAACTATCCTATAGTCAATAGATCCAAAAGAACAGGAACATGGACTTGATTACCTGTTAGTGGGACACTCCACCCTAGTGGAACTTCCATATATGCCTCCTGTGCAAGAGGAAGCTCTTAGACCTCATGTGACTAATGAACTGGGGGTGCTAATACACAGAGGCACCCCACATGGAAAGGATGGGATGGGTGGGAGAGGGGTTGGAGGGTGAGATTGCGGAACCAGGATGGTGTGGGGAGAGGGGGTGGTAATGGAGAAGTAACTTGAAGTAATAAATAAATGTTTTTTTTAACAAGTCAAGAAACTACTCTCTATTATATAAGAGGGAAGAGTTGGCAAAAAGACCCTGGAATGATACACATAATTAAATTAATAGGAAGGGTGTTGAAACAATTATCACACATATTTGTTGTGTCCAATATAAAGGAAATGAAACTAAGAACACTGTAAAGAGAGATAAAAGATATCCAAAGCAACTCAAGGATTGTTTCTTCAGGTAAAATTACAGTGCCTGGGAGAAAAAATAATTGATGAGGTTAACAGTAGATTAAAAGTTGCAAAAGAGTGGATGAGTAAGATTTAAGAAGTGATAAAATTGATCCAAGATGAAACGCACAGTGGAAAAAGAATTAAGAAAGGATGAACAGGGCCTTGGCTAGCTTGGCTAGCTGCTAGTTTAGTAAAGTGGCAGTTGTAGGTTCTCTTCCAAGATCTATGACATCATAAGGTCCTGGGTAGCTGGCTAAATTTCTGGTATCAGGCATGCTTTCCCTCTTGTTGAGCATGCCTTAAGTCCAACCAGAGTGCCATTGGTTACCGCCAAGTTCTGTGTGCCACTTCCATACCCTTAAGGATTATTGTGTGAAATTGTGTCCTAGGAAGGTCAGAAAATACACCCATAAAGTCTCACCAACATAGCTGCCTAAGCATGGCCTGAACAAGGATGGTACCAATAGACATCCTAATGTGAAAGTAAGAAAGTTCATGACATCTCAACCCTGGACAAAAAAAAAAAAAATCTACAGGCAATTAAGGAATGCTGAGCATGGGACAAATAGTCTTCCCCAGGGAAGAGTACATTAATTGTCATCCAATACTAAATAGTCAGCTCTGAAAGCATATATATACAAATAACATTATATGGACAGAACTGGTTATATTTATATGTTTAGGAACACACACAAACATACACACACACACACATATACACAATAAATAAACAAGGCAGAGAGTGATAGAGGAAGACACCCTATTTCCTTATCTGGCATCTGTATGCACACATGAGCGTGCTTGCAACACACACACACACACACACACACACACACACACACACACACACACACTTCAAAAAGAAAAACTCTCACCCATTCATTAATCTACCAATATTTGTTCGAAATATCAGCAAAAGTTCTGCCTTCAAGCTGTGAATAACATGGTTATTTTCTATGTGTTATCACTGAAGCAATTTTATAACTGCTTGACAGATGCATACATAGATTTTAGCTGGTTCTTCCCTGTTTCTTTATCACATTGCATTGAAAGTGAAATTACAACTAATTTAGAAGGATGCTCTTTCCTGAATTATCTCTATCTTTTTAGTGTGTGAAATCCTCCTCTCAGGGAGGACTGGGTGGGTGGTATTGCCTATGGTAAAAATAGTTTTCCACTTAGTCACTTTTTTTTAGCTCACCATTCTTTATCTCTAACACAAATGTTTCCTGGAGCTTCCTATCTAGAATTTCATTACAAATGATAAAACTCACCATCATGTAGTGGCAGACAAATATTTACGAATGGTTATGAAGTGAATAAGTACAACCTAAGAAAATGACCTTTACTGAGGTGTATATGCAAATAAGAAAATGAATGAGCTTTCCTGGAGAAAAATGAACTTTAAATAGGTCTATTCCTATACTAGTCACTACCAGAAAACAATAGGGTAGAATAGATAATAAAACATGAAACAGTTCAGTCTTGATGGCAAGTACTGGCCTGAGGACAGAATGGTACAATGGACATATAATATCATCCATTAAACTAAAGAAAGAAATCAGTAGAAATGTTATTTATGTCTATTCTCATTTGGTATTAATTTTATATCCTCATAAAATATTAATACATTATTTGTTACATAAAACTATGTTTCTTAGTCATTGTTCATTGCTGTGAAGAGGCATCATGACTAGCAACTCATAAAAGAAAGCATTTAACTGGGGACTTTCTTACAGTTTTAGAGCTTTTACTTTATTAATCATTATGGTGGGGAGCTTGGTGGCAACTAGATAGGCACTGGAGCAAAATGAAGATGCAAGTCACATACTTCCAACATACAGTGGTGCAGAATATACATTATCATTCTAAAAAGGGAGGAAAGGGACCATAATGCGGAAGTACTGGGTCAAAGCCAGTAGGGCAAGTTGTAAATTCTGTATCACCATGTTTGATGTAAATGCATTCCTCAGAACTCCATCTTCCAGCTTTGTTGACTGCAGCACACTTCTCTCTCTTGGATGGTTCCACACCCTTCCTGCAGCATTCCTTGGTAGGTATCCCATGGCTCCAGGATCTCCAAAATCTTGGGGTCTCCAACAATCCAGGCCTCACCTTTGCAACTTCACACAATAGCCATTCTAGACCTCCATGCAAGGACAACCCTGACACATGTCTGACCTCAGTGGCTTTCCCTAGTCACAGAGGGAGAGCCTACAATCCCTTTCTTACATCCTTGACTCTGAAGTTAGAACCAAGTGACCAAAGTTGGCAGGTTCTACTGCTTGATGGGGCTATACCTTGGCCCGTTCTTTGACTCCATTTGCCTCACCTTTCTGTTGTTGATTATATGTGTGTGTGTGTGTGTGTGTATTTTATATATATATATATATCATTATACATATTAGATAATATAATACTTTAAAAAATCTGACTGTATGACCAACAACTTGGAAACTATAATAGTAATTTCTATTTCTTTTTTTGTTTGTTTGTTTGTTTTTTTTTTCGAGACAGGGTTTCTCTGTATATCCTTGGCTGTCCTGGACTCGCTTTGTAGACCAGGCTGGCCTTGAACTCACAGAGATCCGCCTGCCTCTGCCTCCCAAGTGCTGGGATTAAAGGCGTGCGCCACCACCGCCCGGCAGTAATTTCTATTTCTAATGATGCTCAGTAACTGATGAAATCACATGTGGTAGGGTACACTTGCAATCCCAGCACTTGAGAGGTTATCCTCAGCTACAACTTGGCTCTTTTGAGGCTACTCTGTCCTATGAGATCCTCTCCTCTCTCCAGTCCCTTTCTAAATAATTATTTTCATCTTCTAACTTGTGATGTTTGAGTTATACCAAGACAATAAAATTGATCCAAATTTTTTAAAGTTAAGGACTACAGATAATTCTGTTAACCTCAGCTTCTTATTTTTGTGCTTTATAATATTCATAGATAAGTGCTATTAATGATCACAGTTTATTCATAGCTTGTCTCACTAAGAAAAGTGCTATATTAGGCCTTCAAATTTATTTGCACTGCTATGTGGATGAGTGAACAAAATGAATGACTACTGTACTGTTTTTTACTTCAATACAACAGAAAGGGAAACTAAGGCTATTCAAAAATCCATTTAACAGCAGCACATTTAATGTATTTGTGAAGCTTGTCAGCATTTATAATACGTACTTGTCCTTAAAATATTAAACATTTTAAATGTTAAGATATATGAAAAGTGAAGCCAGGCATGGTGGCACACTCCTTTAATCCCAGCACTTGGGAGGCAGGCGAATCTCTGTGCGTCCAAGGCCAGCCTGGTCTACAGAGTGAGTCCAGGACAGTCAGAACTACACAGAGAAACCCTGTCTCTAAAACAAAAAACAAACAAAACAAAAAAAGATACATGAAAAGTTAAATAAAAAATCGTGTGTTTGAAGATTGTCTCGTTTTGTAAGGAAAACGACATAAACACCACTGGATTACAGAACCATGTTCTCGCCTGCTCTCCTCTCCCATTTCTTCTTTCGCATAAAGGAAACAGAAACAACTCTGGACTGCATGGGATCTAAGGGCTGTGGCGTACAGAAACAACTAGAGATTATAGGTTGGATATTAGTATTTTACCAGAGGTAAATTATTTTTATTTTCCAGAGGTTAGTAGTTCTGTGATGATGAAAAGAGAACTCTGTATTCTTGGTTTGTGTGTGTGTGTGTGTGTGTGTGTGTGTGTGTGTGTGTGTGTGTGTGATCTAACACTGGACAGTTTAGGGGTAAAGACTCATTGTGCCATGTCTAAGTTATTAGCAAATAGCTCCTAATTTTAAACACATTCTTGGCCATTGGCATTTATAACTTAAACCATGATAAAGTACTTGCTGTGTACTTGCTGTGTCCCCATATTTGTGGCCTTTGTAATGACCGGCCGCTGTTTAGATTGGGACATTGCAGCACTGAGCCGAACAGCCTCCTGCTCTTCTCTAAAAGGCTTGAAATAATGGACTGAGGAGAGGGGGCATAGCAAAGATTCCAGAAGTAAGTGGGCAGTCCCAGCCAACCCGCAAGCTAACAGCTCAAGGGTCTCAACCAAATATGCCACAGTGTTTAGTGTATAAAGCGACACACCGAAAACAAACAATCCCCAAAACAAAAACCACACAAGAAACCGAAGCAGCCCAACAACCGAAGGTTCCCCGGCCGCCAATGCTTTAACCGCTTCGGTTTCCCTCAGGGAGGCCTGTGACCGGAAGTGCCTGCTCTGGGCGCGGGGGCGTGGGGGGGGACCCTTTTCAAAGTAACATCCGGTCCATGTGCCGGAAGCGCGTCTGCTGCCAACCTCGAGGCTCACTGCTGACCGTTAAGCAGCTGCCTGGAAGGCGTGTGGAGGCCCGGGACGACTAAGGAAGCTGCCGTAGCCCACAGAGGACCAGCGGCCCGGCCTGTGGAGAATGGAGGAGGACTGCATAGCGGCGCTTAGAGGTACGTGGAGGCAGCGAGGCCCGAGGTGGCATCCTGAGGCCCGCCTGGACGTGTGAGGCTGGAAGCCTGCCGAGGAGTGAGGAAGCCATTGGAGGCCAGTGGCCTGCCTAGCGGTGTGTGAGCTCGCAGGGGAGGTGCCAGGGGCCATCCTGCTGACTGATTGACTGAGACTTTAATCCGGGACAGACCCCCTGAGGAAGCCTCACCCCTAGCCACAGCCCTTAGATTCCCGCGGCGCAGTCCAGAGCCAAAGGCCTCCTCCCTTGTCCCTTTCGGTTGGTCTCAGGCCGCAAAGCCTCACGTCCGTGCTAGCGCGAGTAGGCCAGAGAACCAAGATGAGTAAAAGCCACCGCAAAGTTCCCCATGAACTTGAGAACCAGTTCATACTGCGTCTGCCCCCAGAACAGGCTGCCGCTGTCAGGAAGATCATTCATTCTGGAAATGCTGCCATGAAAGATAAACTAAAAATTGACTTGTCCCCCGACTTACGGCACGCCGTTTTTCAGGTAGATAACGTTTCACTGCCCGGCAAAATCGTTGATTTGCCGTGTGTTATCGAGAGCCTAAAGACTCACGATAGAAAAACCTTTCATAAAACAGCAGATATTTCCCAGATGCTTTTGTGCAGTGCTGAAGGTGACCTCCACTCTTCTCCAGAAGGACCAGCGAGTTCTTCTGCTGGTGCTACTGCGATGGGAAACAAAGGGGAAGCAGAGAAAAAATATGATTGGAAGCACGGCATTACTCCACCACTTAAGAATGTCAGAAATAAACGGTTTCGGAAACCAAGAAAAAAGCCCCCTAATATGAAGCAAAGTGAACAAAGCTGTAGTGGCTTCATTGATTCTAAAGATGTGGAAAAGGAAGTGAAGAGATTGCTGTGTGCAGATGCTGAAGCCATCAGCACCCTATGGGAAATTGTTGTTGATGAGGAAACCAAGGCAGTACAAAGTCAAACCTGTATTCCAGACCTTACAGTACCTTCTGAAAAAGGTGATCGTATCTCATCAGCATGTGCCATCTCTCAGAGCACATTCCGTGATTCTAGCAGTCACGATGATGGTCAAGAGGCGAATGAGAATAACGATAAGGAAGAAGAGGAGGAAGCTGATGATGATGAGGATGATGATGATGATGAGGAAGATGATTCTGAAGAAGAACTGGAAAGAGAGCTACAAGCCAAGTTTATTGAGTTTAGCTTGTGTGAAGCTAATGAAAGTTGCAGTCCAATAATTCTTGGAATTCACAAGCTGATTCATTACAAGGAGAAAAAGCTCCAAGAGATTCAGGGCAAAGCACAAACACAGAAAGATCTCCTCAGAAAATTGGAAAACCTCACCCTCAAGGGTCATTTCCAGTCAGTGCTGGAACAGCTCAAGTTACAGGAGAAACAGAAGTATGAAGAGATTATTTTCCTACAGGAACAACTGAAATATTTTTCAAAGAAGTAAGAAGACTTTGAATCCATCATCTAGACTGAGGACTTGGTGACATTGTGTTTCCTTCCAGTTACCTTATCTTGAATTAACATTTTTGTTTCTTTGAACATTCCATTAACTGCAATGTTTCAAGAACATAGTCATGAAGAAAAGAGGAGTATAAAAATGTAATAACTTAAAGGGTCCCAATTGACCATGGCGCTTGGCTTCTCTTGGTTAATTTGAGAACTCCATGTATTGCTTCTGTGTCATGATTCTATCACATCAGTTAGCTGTGCTTAACAAATCAAGACAGCTAGTTTGCATATGTTTAAACTGTTCAAGTATTTGCTACAGCATAGAAAAAAAAAAAAACAGTTTTCTAGGTGTGGTGCCCACACCTGTAATCTCAGCACTTGAGAAGTTGAGGCAGAATGATTCATAAATTCAAGGCCAGCCTGGGCTACATAGCAGTTTCCAGGATACACTGGTTTACACAGAATGGCAGTGAAACAAAGAATCAATTCTAGATTCTACTAAGGTAAAGACTGCTTTCCTGCTCAGGGATTTTTTCAGACTTTCTTCCATGCTTGTGTGTAACTGATTTTTTGTTCATTATTAGTTGAAGAATAGGTGTTATCCTTATAATTGTAAGTCTCTCTATCCTAACTCCATTAGAAAAGTTTAGGAACAGCTAGATGCCTGCAATGCCTATGAAGACTTAACAATCCTGGGCTGCTAGGCAGTATTGTTTTAAAACTTTACTTATAATCTATGTTCTTTAAGCAAAAAAATAAATTCTTTTGAATAGTAATAAAAGAATCACTATAGACAATGCTGTGTTGTTTTGTGCATAGTACTGCTCAGTAGGCTAAGAAAACTGATTCTAAAGAAAATGACCATTGAAAATGCTTATTTCAAGAAACACTAGTGTTTCATACAGTATTATATCCTCTAAGAAAATATATTTCACGAAATACATTTGTCAGCAGCATTTGATACAGATACACATGTGTGTATCTTACTGTATCTAGTTACTAGGAACTATTTATAGTTCTCTGGACTTAATGATACATACACTTTTCTCCCCTACCAGAATGTAAATCTGTGTTGGGAACTATGTGGGGAATACATGTGCACCCACATGTGGGTGCTGACACACACACTGATTTATCAAGAACCAGATGAAAGAGAATCAGGGGAGGGAGAGGAAGGTTTGGGGAGGGAGGGAGAAAATGAGCCATTGCAGAATACCACTAAAAGGAAAACTAGATACTCTCATGCTTTTAAGATATTGTGAAACTATTTGAAAACAAGTTGTTATAGAAAAAAGATTAGCATTGATAATCTGGAAGAGTGTTGTGGAGAATGGGAGTTAAGATTTAAGGTTTAGAAATTTATATTTTAAAGTAATTTTAAGTTATAGTCAGTTCATAGCTTTAATTTCATTTTATGGGATATTTTATCAATATTCTATATAAAATTACCTCATAAGTAACATGTTGAATAAAATTGAAGGAATTCATATTAAAGTAATTACTGGTGGTTTGTTAGATGGCACAGTGGAAAATAAAATTGTTTCCTGAACAAGCATGAAGACTTGAATCATATCAAGGAGCCAGGTAAAAAGCCAGGTGTGGATCTGTTACCCTAGCACCATGGGGACAAAATCAGAATTTTGGGGCTTGTTAACTGAAAACCTGCTTGAGAGAGTTCAGTGGTAGATCTTGCTGCAGGGATAAGTGAGTGACAGAGCAGGGCACTAGGCACTCTCCTCTGGCTTCCATCCATGCACATAGGCACACACTCATGTACATGTGTGAGCATATATCACATGCATCCAGCACATACAAATTTCATAAAAAGTGAAGGAAATAACTCTCCCTCACTAGTCAGTGTTACTATAAATCATATAAAGTCTTTCATTTTTAAAAAAGCTAGTGTGACCTCACAAGCTCAGCCATTTGAGTGATGGGATTATGCCTGAAGCAATAGTGTTAGGGTGTCTTTTATCTACATTTTAATGAGAAAGGATTCTTATTTAAGCTTACAATTTAACTTGATTCGAAAAATTGATATTTAGTGAGGTATGCCTGTATTGGGACACTTAACAATGAAGAAACATGAATCCTAATTTCAAGGAGGTTGCTAGTAATGACATTGACCATACTAGTCAAATTATGTATATACAGATTTAAAATTTTTAATTATGTGTCTGTGTGGGTATATGCACATGTACATACATGCACAAGTACCTGAAGAGGTCAGAGTCAGATCCACCAGGAGCTGGAGCTACAAATAATTGTGAGTTGCTTGACATGGATGTAGGGAACAGAACTGCTATTCAAGAGCAGTAAACACTTGTAAAAGGAGCTCTCCATCTCCTTTTACTTATTTTTTTAAAGTATGTTTAGGATCACAAGTAGAGTCAAATTAGCATAGGCATGCCAATGAGCTGTGATTTGAGGGGTTTCTAGGAAGCATCAATTGTTCAAAAAAATTTCGCTTCAATCTTAAATTTGTTTAACCTTGCCTGAGATTACTGTTACAGAATCCAAGCATCTTGTAAGGTATAATAAACATTGTAAGGTATAATTGTCATCGTTGGGGGGGGGCACTATGCAGTTCTAAATATGTATGATATTTAGGAGATTTTTTTAATTGAAAAAAATTATTTTGTGAATTTCACATCATGCATCCTATTCCCTCCCATTTCCCACCTCCCCCCAGGATCCACCCTCCACCCTTTCAATCTGTCCCAGCATAAAAAATAACAGCCCATTGTGGAAGCTGCATTGTATCTCAGTATGTCCCACAATATTCCCCTTTGTCCTCACATTCTGCTTGCAAATGTTCATTGTAATGACTCATTGGTCTAGTACTAGGCCCCTGGTTTCTGCTACTCCATCAGTACTGGAACTCCTCTCAGATATGCTGTAACTGTCCTGTGTCTTGGAGATCCTGAAGTCCTGGGTTGTGGAACTGACCTCTTCTTGCACTCCAGCAGTTCATCCATGGGATAGATATTGGGGTGGGCCAACTCAAAGCCTTAGTTCTGGACCTGCAACCACCACTTGCATAGCTAGTTCTACTATGGAAAGGTGCCAGGCCTGCTCCCCCAAGTGCTGCAGCATGTGAGTGGCAAGGACAGCTCTTCTGCTCTTGTGACCTGATCTGGGCTAGAACTCCTGTTGGCCAATGGTGGTGAGGGCAAAAAGGAGGGGAGGGCCTCTCTCCCTAGCCAACACCACCACATAGCAGACCAAAGGCAGGGCTAGCGCTCCCACACTCACTCCCTCAGGGTTGGCTCACCCACAGCCCCTATATCCAGCTGTAGTGTGCTATCTTGGCAGGGTACAGGGCCTGCTCTCCCAAGTGCTGCAGCATGTGAGGGGCAGGGACAGCTCTCCTGCTCTTGTGACCCCCATCTTGGTCAGATCTACTGTTGGCCAATGGTATTGAGGGCAAAAGGGAGGGGAAGGCATCTCTCCCTAGACTACACCACCACATAGCAGACCGAAGACAGAGCTGACTCTTCCACACTCACTCCCTCAGGGCTGGCTGACCTACAACCTCCATATCCAGGACCAGATGTAGTGTGCTATCATGGCAGGGTGCAGGGTCTGCTCTCCCAAGTGCTGCAGCATGTGAGGGGGAGGGAAAGCTCTCCTGCTCTTGTGACCCCATCTGGGCCAGATCTCCTGGTGCTGGTCTTGTAGTCATCTCAGGTTACCCCATGGCGCCAAAGTGGAGTTGGTATCCACCTTGCTTTTTTCTTCTTCCAGCAATATTAGGCTACTATTCATCAGATGTTTATAGTCAGAACACTGAATGTAGATATAGCCTCTTTCTCCTCTCTGCCACCTATTGATGCACATGTGACATAGCAGTCACATCTGCAATGCCTCTAGGGGCAGGTAGAAGAAGATTTTTAAAGAAAAGTCAATTGGAGGAGAGGCACAGTTAAGACATGGAATGGAAAACTTGTGGATCCCTGGAATAAGCAATATATAGAGGCTGTGAAATTAGACATGCTCAAAACCACTCATTAGTTCTTATTGGTTTACTTTTGGTAATTCATGTTAACATAGTGACATTAGTGGTCCAATAAAAATAATATGTACACTGCCTGGATTGTGGGACAAGTTAAAGATATTTTCTGAATTAAGCAAAAAGTTAAGATGAAAGAAATCTTCACAAAAAGTGAATATGAAGAGAAATGTCCCAATTTGGGCAATCTAAGTTAGTGGAGTATAAACAAAGTGTTTCTATTTTTGAATGTGTGTGTGTGTGTGTGTGTGTGTGTGTGTGTGTGTGTGTTGTCTCATAACCCAGGGAGCCTTAGAATTCAGGCTGACATTGATGGATGTCATGGCTGACATTCATGGAAATTTCAGCTCAGCCTCCCAAGAGCTGAAATTATAAATGTGAGCCACAAGCCCTGATTACTTTAAATATTTTAAATAATGATTATATATATATATATACATCAACAACAGTGATTCACATCTAGAACTTTTTTCTTTATTCTTTTCAAACAATACATCCCAACTGAAGCCTTTCCCCCTACCCTCCTCCCAGTGCCCCCCTCTACTTCCCCTACACCCCAGATCCACTGCTTCTCTGTTTCCCTTCAGAATAGAGAATGCCTTCCAGGGATATCAACCAAAAATGGCACAATAATATGCAACAAGATTGGGCACAAACCAACATATCAAGTCTGTATGAGGCAACCCAGTAGGAGGAAAAGGGTCATAAGAGTAGGCAAAAGAGTCAGAGGCATCTCCACCTCCACTGTTAGGAGTCCCCACAAACACCCCTAGCTAAAGAATCACTACATTGCCGTTTTTGCAGAAGGCTTAGTGAGGACCCATGCAAGCTCCATGATTGCAGCTTCAGTCTCCGTGAGGCCCTTTGAGCCGTGCTTAGTTGATTCTGTGAGATTTAAACCATATTGGTAACCTGCTTAAGGTCACCAGTGGAAAACAAGTCTGTTTTGTCACTGTAGGACACAGCAGTGCTCCTTTAAGCTGAAGAAACTGGACACTGAAAAGGAATCCTCTTTTAAATTTTTAAAAATTCTTTGAGAATTGTATCTACATAATGTATTTTGATCATATTTATCTTTCACTCTTCCCACATTAAATTTCTTCCAACTTCAAGTGTATATGTGTTTTATATCTTACTGAACCCAATTTGTGCTGCCCATATACTCATGGGTATGGAGACTTCCTCAAGAGCATAGTTGACCTGTCAGGGACTACACCCTTAAAGAAAACTGACATTCCCTCCTCCAGAAGGCATCAATTGTCAGTTGCTCCTTAGTGTTAGGGGTTTATAAGCCCACCTCCCCCAAGCTTCCAAGCTGAAATTTTGACTGACTTAATCTTGTGCAAGTCAAAGACTCTTGAGTTCATGAGTTCAGTGGTCCTGTCAATGCCCAGAAGACTTTGTTTCACTTTGGTTCCTCCCCCGACACCCCGCAACCAATGACTGGTTCTTAACAATCTTTCTGACCTGACCCTTTTCTGTGATGGTTCCTGAGCCTTTTGTAGAGAGATTGTGATAGATGGCCAATAGATGTGATATGTGGTTGAGGACTCCACAGATACTTATTCTTTGTGCTTTGAGTTTGTATGAAACTTGTCTGATGAGGTTTGAGAGCTAAGCTATGGGTATAGAGATATTGATTTAGGTGGTAGTTTGATACCATGTCCCTTAGCAAATAACAGTAGTAGGTTTATCTTTGGGGCCTGTGAACTCTCCAATCCCGGATCTTGACCAGATTCACAGTAATAGGTGTTTCTTGTGGAGCAGGTACAGAAAGTAGTCGGTTACCCCTATAACATTTGCGGCATTATTCTGTCCATAAACATATCTTGGCATGCTGGTCATTATTGTACCTCACAGGATTTACAGCTAGGTAATACTGTTAGTGACTTTTTACGACCATCAGCCTACATGAAGGCTGGCCATCAGAGAGGAAGCTTCCTGGTCAGTACCAGCTTGATTTCTCCTTGACCAAACTTGTTAGTTGCCTCTGAGGTCTCTTTCAATTATATTTGTCTTTGAGTGTTGTCTTCAGCCTTCCAAGTCAAAGTTTAACAAGAATTCTATAATGTTATTTTAGAGAAGATCCTCCTTCTTGGGTGTCTAATCACTTTCTGTACCTGATCAAGCTGTTCACCTTCCATCCCTGGTTTCTATGTATTTAGTCTGTGTCCAAGTTAGGGTTTCTGTTGTGTGAAGAGTCACCATGACCATGGCAACTCTTATAAAGGAAAACATTCAATTGGAGCTAGCTTACAGTTCAGAAATTTAGTCCATTTCCTCATGGTGGGAAGCATGGTGCATGCAGACAGACATGACACTGGAGAGGAGCTAAGAGTACTACATCTGGATAGGCAGGCAGCAGGAAGAAAGAGTAAGCCACTAGGCCTGACTTGAGCTTCTGAAACTTTAAATCCTACCACTGCCAGTGACACACTTCCTTCAACAAGGTCACACCTACTCCACCAAGACTACATCTCCAACAGTTTCACTCCCAATGAGCATATGGGGGCCATTTTCATTCAAACCACTATAGTCTGCTTTCCACAAGAATCCTTGGAAGTCAGTGTAGCAATACTCCAACAGATAACCACTCGTGGTCTTTGATCTTGATCTTTGTCACTTTCTATCCCATCACTGCTATTGACCATGAATTTTGTTGTCCTTAGGATTGTTCCTATAATTGTCACAACTTTCTCTACTTAACCTTCCAAAGTAAATGTCAGCAGATAGGAAAATTACCAGGAAGTTGTACACACAGATTATATCCTTTAGGAAAGGAATATATTTAAGAGATATGTTTGTCAATATTGTTCAAATAAATGTAAAATATGTTTCAAATGGTCATTACTTCTAATAACTTGATGTGAAACAGTAATAAGTTTGATATGCTGACAGGTGGCAGCATGGTAGTGTGCCTGGAGCCTACTCCAGGAGGGGAGCAGTAAGAAGTGAATAAATGACATTTTGGCATAACCTCAAAATAGAGAACACAGAAAATGACTGAAAATAGAAGCCAACTAAAGTTATCTATTGGAATCCATACAAATGCATGGTGAAGACAGCAAGGGTGTTTCTCTCTATTAAAAAAGGGAGTTAGGTTTGCAAATCATACAAACAAACACAAAAAAGTTAATGCTTCTCTGTGACAGAAATAAATAACCCACTCTGCCAAGAGGAAGACAAGTGGAAATTCATGTCAGAATTCAGGCTTAATTCTTGCTCAGATTCAAAACTGAATTTTAATGTTCATGAAAACCATGTGTCCTGCACTGTGGAAGCTGGGCCAATTACTGCTTTATTCATAATTTTATGTCTCTGGTACCAGACACCATATGGGGAAGCAGCCAAAGGCCAAGCAAAAGGTGCCAGAATTCTTCATGCAATTAGATGGGAAGTTATGGAGAGTTCCTTCCTCCCACTATATATATATAAACTCCTCCCACCTTCCAGACACGAACTGAATGAATACAGAGGAAGGAAACTAACCGAATCCATCTGTGACTAGGAAGGCAGGAGTTTCAATAAATGCTCCCCAAACAAAGCATTTAAAAATGCTCTTTTGGCCATTTTCAAAAGGCATAGACTTTATATGCCTATGATTGAAGTATCCTCTCAGCTCATAATCCATCAGTCTTGTGGAGTTTAGTGTTAATACACTTAGTGCCATAGAGTCTGCCTGGCATAGTGGGATTCGTCTGGAATCTAAGTACTAGGAAGACCAATAAGGACTGTAAAATTTGATTCATTTTTAGCAGTAATTGTGTGTGTGTGTGTGGGGGGGGGGGGTGTGGTTAATCTTTGAATATTCCCCAAGCTCAGTTCAAAAACTGAAACAAAACATTTGCTGACTTAAACATTTCTTTCTCTCTCTCTCTTTTTGGCACTTAAATATATATTTTTTTCTTTTTTAAATTTATTTATTTAATGCTTCAGGTTACATCTCCATCATATTGTCCTCTTTCCACCCCTCCCAGTCCTGCCCTCCCACCCTCTATTCCCTAACCCTTCCATCCCACTCCTCTGGAGTGGAGTGTCCCTACATAACAGTCCCCCGCCCCAGTTCAGCAGTCATATGAGGGCCAAGAGCCTCCTCATACACTGGGGGCCTACAAGGCAGTACCACTAGGGAAAAGTGTCTCATTGATGGGGAGAAAAAAAAAGTCTATGTCCATGTTCCCTTTGGTGCATTGGTTGTAGTATAGTTATCCTGTACTATATGGCTAAAATCCGACTATAAGTGAATAGATGCCATGTGCATCCTTCTGAGTCTGGGTTAGCTCACTCAGGTTAAGCTTCTCTAGTTCCATCCATTTGGCTGCAAATTGCATAATTTCATTGTTTCTGATAGCTGAGCAGTATTCCATTGTGTAGATGTACCACAGTTTTCTAATCCATTCTTCGGTTGAGGGACATTTGGCTTGTTTCCAGTTTCTAGCTATCACAAATAAGGCTGCTATGAACATAGATGAGGAAACTTCCTTGTGATTCGGTGAGGAGTCATTTGGATGTATACCCAGAAGTGGTATGGCTGGGTCCCAAGGCAGAACTATTCCAAGTTTTCTAAGATATCACCATACTGACCTCCATAGTGGTTGCACAAGCCTTCACTCCCACCAGCAATGGAGGGAGTGCAGGTCTCTTCCCCATTTTTTGATTGGATTATTTGGTTTCTTAGCATTTAATTTCTTGAGTTCTTTGTAAATTTTGGATATTAGCCCTCTGTCAGATGTGGGATTGGTGAAGATTTTTTTCCCAATCTGTAGGCTGCCGTTTTGTTTGAATGACAATGTCTTTTGCCTCACAGAAGCTTTTCAGTTTCATGAGGTTCCATTTATTGATTGTTGGTTGTAGGTCCTGAGTTGTTGGTGTTCTGTTCAGGAAGTTGTCACCTGTGTCAATGAGTTTGAGGGTTTTTCCCACTTTCTCTTCTGGTAGATTTAGTGTAACCGGCCTTATGTTAAGGTCTTTGATCCACTTGGACTTAAGTTTTGTACAAGGTGATAAGTATGGGTCTAATTTCATTCTTTTACAAGTGGATATCCAGTGGACATCCATTTGGACCAGCACCATTTGTTGAAGTTCTCCCTATGTAGACCAAGCTACCCTTGAATTCAGAGATCTGAGTTCCTCCCTCGTGTTGGGATCAAAGGTATACACTACCATGTGTGGCCAGGAGGTCCTTGCCAGGCCAAGGGACACATTCTTAAAAGAACTTTAAAATAAGGAATATTCAAATGTTTCCCATTCCAAAAACAATGAGAATAATAAAAAGCTGCCCAGGGTGCTGCAGCCAATGTTTTGCGTGGTTATTTTATATCCAGTTTCTTCCACTTGAAATCTTAATCCATTTGTGAATTGTTGAGGACTTGCTCAGATATAGATGGATAGTTGTTTGGGTTTTTTTTCACTATGTTTCATAGTAGATTTGCGGCTCTCTGTCCTTTTTTTAATGGAGATGCTACAATTTAATGTTCAATGATCCTTTACCTCTTCTACAGGCATTATGCTAGAAATTATGCATTCCTCTAGCTAAGCAAAATACTTGTTGAATGATACTATATGCTAAGCCTTGGGACACAAGAGTTAAGAAAATGTAGATTTTGCACAAAAGGCTCATCATTAATTACAACACAGGATGTTGAATGCTATGAGGGAACACAAGAAGGGATACTGTGAGGGCCCAGAAAAAAATCCAGAGGCTGCTTCCCTGTGGGAACTTCTGATCTGGAGTGCAGAATCAACCCAGGCATTCTGTAAATGCTAGTTGAGGCATGTCTCAGTACCACCTACCACCTCCCCTCACTATGCTGATTCTCCTCAGTTGCTTTCCCCCTCCTTGCCAGCCTCCACCTGGGCCACTCCATAGCTAAACTCACACATGGAGGACTTCAGCTGGATCATGACCAGGCAGAAGAGAAGCTGTTTTACAGTGGTCTTGCCTTTCTGGTCTCAGATATTTGAGTGTTCTCCTGGGGAAGAATCTATCCCCTGGACACATACCTCCCTTGGCTTGTGTAATCCTGGAGAGAGCAGATTTCATGCTTGCATCCTATACCACAGGCACTCTAATAAAGAAGCTGAAGTTCTAAGCAGAGTGGAAAGCTCCCTAATTAGTACAAGCTGTAAAAACAACAACAATAATATAAAGTGTGGGCATGATAGAAATATAGGAAAGCTGATAATTTAACCTCTGGCTCTGAGTTTAATGCCAAGTAGTTTTTCTGCTAGTCATCACTTCATTTTTCTGTCTTGCCTTAGGCAAACTGTACTTCAGGTACCCTATATCATTTCATTGTTACGATTGCATATATAAAAATATAATTGTGCATAATAACAATATTCAATTATATCAATACCTCTTTGTTCTATTCTGTCTCAAGCTTAACTAGAAGATGGTCTAAAATGTCTGAAGAGTCAGGCATAATGGTCCCGATCTGTTATCTTGGCACTTGGGAGGTGGCTGCAGTATCATCAGAAGTCTGAGGCCATCCTCTGCTGTAGTGGGTTTGATGCCAGTGTGAGCTACATGAGACCATTTTCTTAAAAAATTAAAGTGAGAATGGGGGCCCTCTAAAGAATTACGTAGTATTTTCTATGAGTTTCACAAAGGGAAAAAATTATGTGGGTGTGGGTGTCTGTGTGTGTTCTGTTGCTAGAGAGGAATGAAAAGGGAAAGTTTAAGAGAAAGAAATGTTGAACCGAATTCTGTATACCTTTGATCCCAACACTAGGGAGGAATTCAGATCTCTGAATTCAAGGGTAGCTTGGTCTATCTAGGGAGAACTTGTCTCACTCAGAAAAGGGGGAGGAGGAGAAGAAGATATTACCTTATAGACACATTAACTTTCTTCTTTTATATAAACTATATATTTAAATAGAATTTTAAATATTTCTTTTATCTGCAACTTTATGTAATCCTGAATGAAACTTTGCTTGAAAATGAGGAGAGAGGGTTTGGGGCAGGGGAAGGAGGGGAAAAAAAGATGAGAAATTGTAGTAGAGTGAGAGATTGTTGGTAACACCTCTCCTTCAATTAATCTGGAAATGGAACTGTGCTAATAAGGTGAGAGAAAGGACATGAGGTGCAAATGGAGTGGTGATAATGAGGAAGATGAGATGGAGGTGGGAAGGCTGGGCACCACATTCATCTCCTCACACCCAGTGTAGGAGATGGTACAACAAACACAACCTATGCTAATGAGCCCTGCTCTGTTCCCTGCCTCCAACTCCTCTTCCTGAAGCTCCTTTACATTTCTAATAACTCCTAGGAGACGCTTTCTGCGAATTGTATCCAGCTAAGAGTATAGTTGTTTTATTCTCCATTTAAAATGCTGGGTGCAATTACAAGCAGAATGAATGCTCACCCCAGGTGTCCCTCCAAACAGTTCTGCTTTGCACTGTCTCAGTCATCCTTTAAAGTGTGCTCAGATTTGTCAGCTGTGTGCCTTGATTTTGGCTGGAAAATACAAATTGATGTTAAGAATACTCAGGAATAGGAGTGACTACAAAAACACTGAATTCATTAGCCCTTTGTTCCAGATCATATTGATCTCTTGCTTAATGCCCAGTGCTGACACATCTGGTCCAGAAGGAAACCTCTAGACCTTGCCAATCTCCTCAAGGATCTGTGGTTTCTGAAACCTACCTCCACTATACTCTAATCCTTCCTTACCATGATATTATCCCACCCTCTCTTCTGTGGACATGCCAGACTTATTCCTGCCTTATGGTCTTTGCCACTCCCCTGGCCTCCATTATAAAATATTCTTCTGTTTGTAACTCTCCATGATAAGCTTCTCATGGCTCTGATGTCCGTTCAAACATTGACTCCTTAGGACTGCCTTTCCTTGTCTTTCTCTTCTGCAAAAACTAGCATTGTCCCAGAAATAGTCCCTGTAATACCTCCTTCGTGACACTTACAATACTCTATCATTATCTTACTCCAGTATAATGGGGTAATGTTATGCATTCTAAATGTTACTTAATCTGCTCCCAGAAGCCTGCTTGCTGTACACCAAGTGAAGCTATGCTGCCTTTCTTGTTAACCATTGTCTCTGATTGGTTAAATAAATGCTGAGGCATGAAATTGGGCAAAGAGAAAAGTAGGCAAGACTAAGGTGCTCAAACTTCTGAAGCAGAGAGGTTCATGGGTAAGAAGAAGCCGCCAGAAGAACAGGAGAGAAGAAGTCAGGAGCAGGAAGAAGGAGATGGGGTAGGTGAAAGATCATTTCACATGGCTTGGAACATCTGCATAGCTTGGAGAATAGCCATCCAAGGGAACACACACACACACACACACACACACACTCACACACACACACACACACACACACACACACACACACACACA
>CAJQZJ010035012.1:0-13461 GCA_907164525.1 Lophiomys imhausi | reverse complement strand
TAGTTTCAGGGCTAACCACTCTGCACTGAACAACCAAAATGGGCTCATCCCAGGGAGAAGTTAATTCTCCTTCTCCCAGGAGTCATTGGCTGCCTGTAGGTCTTTGTCGAGGGGTGGAACCCTATGACATTTTCCCCCTTCCACATTACCTAGCCAACTTCCTGGAATTAATGAGGTCATGAACTTTAGAAAAGGATTTACTATTATAATTTTGCTAGACCAGCATAAGTGTTTAGTACGTTCTAAATCTTGTTATATCCGCAGGTAAGTGTAGCTACCACCCCTCATCAGATCCACTTCTCCTTACAGGAAATGGAAACCATCACAGAGAACTACAACTGAACACAGTACAGGGATCAACAGATCGTGGGAAGCCTAGTTCCAATGACTAAATTTACATGAAAGCTCATGCATTTGTGGCTCAGGGAACATTGCTGAAGAAGTGAGGAAAGATTGTAAGAGTCAGAATGAAAGAGCACCGGCTGTGAAATGGTCTTTTCTAGAAATGGCCACATAAACAAGACCAGAACAAAGGCAATATCAGATGGCATCCACTTTTTGTTTTTCAGTCTTCAGGACTCAGATCTTCGAAGTCCTTCATATGTTTATTGAATCAAAATGTCGTCAGGCCCTTAAATGTCAGTTATTGTACCAGGCTCAGGAAACAAACTAATTAAAAGGCATAACCTCCACCCTTATCTAATTAGTGTCATGGGTGGTGAGAGACAGGGTACCAACAACTGTAGGACACACTAATGGCTAATGAGAGTGATGAATGCATACGAAACAAATGCAGAAACCGAGGGGTACGCATCTGGTCTGTCTGGAATATGAGAAATGAACAGGCATGTTACCAATCCTGCAGCATAGACCAAAGGCAAATTATGATAGGCACAGTATATTCTCTCAGGGAAATCATTCAGATCAAAAGCAAGACTGAGTGAAGGTAGGGCTGAACATGTTTTCAGGGGTGAGATAATTTCAGGGTGGCATGGTAGCAGCATTTGATGGTGAACTATGGAAGAGCTGTGGTGATCTGAACAGTTTGCCTGCAAGAATAATACTTCTGAAATAACAAAAGGGCTGGGGGATATGGCTCAGTAGTAGAATGATTGCCTACCATGCACAAGGCCTTGGTTTCAAACCTCAGTGCGTACACACACACACACACACACACACACACACACACACACACACACAGATATACATACAGAGACACACACAGAGACACACACACAGATATACACACGGAGACACACACACACACACACGCAGACACTCACAGACATACGCACACACCCACAAAGTATAATGAAGTATAATGTGAACATAGGTTCCCTTTTCAAGATACTTGACTTTGGATGTTGGAAACCAGCTTCAACAGATCAGGGTAGATTGAGGCGTAGATGACTGGCTGATCGCCCAGCAGGCTTTCCCTGAAGGTAGGGGCTTAATCCTGGAGCAGGTGCTGATTGCTAACCAACAGTGGTTTTTTCCACTGGTAGTAAAAAAAAAAAAATGAAAGCCAGACCTTCTAAATTGTGGCATGGGCCTTTCACTGGTGTGAGAAGCAAGAGACAGAGCCTTTAGTTTCTGACATGGGCTATAACTTTCACTGGTAGTGAAAGCATCAAAAGAAAAGAAAGAAGAAAGAAAATACACACACACATTAAGAGATGAATCAAAACATCCTCTAGAGTCAACAGGTTTCAGATTTTTTATTTTTTTATTTTTTATTTTTGAGACAGGATTTCTCTATGTATCACTGACTGTGCTGGACAGTCTCACTTTGCAGACTAGGATAGCCTGAACTCAAGGAGATCCACCTGCCCCTGCCTCCCATGTGCTGGAATTAAAGGTATGTGCCACCACACCCAGCAGCTTCAGATATTTTACATATACATATATATATATACATATATATATGTATATGTGTGTGTATCCATGTAGACAGATATACATATAAACACATAGACATATAGATACATACATATTTATACACTGAGCATGAGACTCCCAATCCCAGTGCCCCAGGTTCAAGCCCCACATTGGGTGCCAGATGTCAAGTATTGATTACCTCCTTGACACATATCTTGAGATGGGGCACAGTGTTGGTGGTAATATGAAACCAGTCACTGATGATGCCTCATGTTCCTCTCTCTATACTCCAACTCTTAATCCTTCAGGGTGGCAGCTTTGCTATATACTCTGACTCTAGATCTGCTAGGCTGGTAGCCTTTTTACTATTTTAACTCTAAACCTGCCAGGCTGATAGCCTTTTTCTTACTTTACTTCTAAATCTGCCAGGATGGAGATTGCAAAGAGAAAAACCTCATGACTTAATTACTCACATTTGTGAAAACCTTCAGACACTTTTACTCAAAGACAAAGGGCAACAACCCTGGCAGAGGCTCAGAAGCTCAGAGACTCATTAACTCCTATAAGCCAATGAGGGGGGGGGGAGAGGAAGAGGGAGAGGGGGATCAGTTTATCAGGAAAATAATCAGATATACAACATGCACACACTCACACACACACTCAAGGGAGCTCTCATTATACATGCAGGTGCACACACATAAACACACGGACAAACAGATAGACACATATTTGGTGGATGGTGGAAAGTTTCAACCTCACATCATTTCACACATACATACACCAACACACACATGTTTGGTGGATGGAGGGGAGTTTTACTACCCACACTATTCCACATCATGCACACAATTACATAGATACATAGATACATATTTGGTGGACAGAGGAGAGTTTTACTTTTCACAGCATTCCATGTTTTATTTCTTTTCTCCCTCAGCTTATATAGTTCAACAGTAGAAGATCACAATGCAGTTCCATTCTATTTTTCTCTCACTGAATGATTACAATGAGTACAAGTGGAAGAACACATATTCCCCAATACCTTCACATGACCAAAAGTTTTATGTCGCAGGGTGAAAAACAAACATGAAAAACAAATTCCCAAGAACTATGTACATTTATAAACCACTAGTTACAGGTTAACAAAGTGTGAGCAAGCAAGGTAATTTTTTCAGCCAGTTCTTTCTTTACTGGCAGGCTGCAGTTTGCGGTTATAAAGAATCAATTATCTTAAAAAGCACTCTTACAAAGATATTAAAAGATCTAAACATTTATATAAAAAACCAGTTATTTCTACTTTAAATCCTCAAGGTGCATATTTACTCATTAACAATTTTATTAAATCATATCAGGAGGCTGAGGACAAAAAAATGGGTATGAGGGATTAATCATCAGCTTAACCCAAGAGTCTTATCAGCCAGGGTTACTTCAGGCTATTGTTTTTGCTCGCTAACCTTGAAAAGTCCCTAGCTCAATTATTGGGAGTGTACCCTTCTGAACTCAAGAATTGTTTAAGTTTTTCTACATCAGAGCTACTAGAAAAAAATAAAACAAAACAACTTTTTTAAC
The DNA here is from genome assembly GCA_907164525.1 of Lophiomys imhausi. NCBI lineage: Eukaryota > Metazoa > Chordata > Mammalia > Rodentia > Muridae > Lophiomys > Lophiomys imhausi. The sequence continues at coordinate 10,014 of CAJQZJ010035012.1, read as the reverse complement.
TTGACCTTACCAAACAATCTATTTTTCAAAATTCTCTCTAAAGGCTGTGGTCATTGCTAACAAACTACATCTCTAAGTTCTTTCTAAGGGTGGTGGTTGAATCATTAATCTGCTCCAGCAGCAGTGCCTGAAATAGAGCAAGCAGTGTTACCAGTGACACTACCCAGTGAGGGGATGGAAGTCCCCTGAGAGTTTTCATACAACACAGATCATAATTGATGTGGTGTGAGGGCAGCAAGCCGAGCACAACTCCACAACATGAAGTCCTCAGGACATGCAGACCTCGGGGCTCTGCTTCTTCGAGGCACACCCATTGTGCCTATGCTAACTGGTGGGTCATGCTCCATGAGTTCTAAAGCCGTTCTGTTGTCCCTCCCACACGGCCCCCAACATTTGGAGGTATGTGACAGAATTTATGAAGTTTTGTAAATAAAGCAGGAATCATAAACTGTTATTTTAGCATATTTGATGGCCGGGTAATCAGTGTTGGAAAACAATGAAATGCCCTGTAAAATAGGTAAGTCAGTGAAGCTTTTGAAATCTATATTCAATGAATATGATTGGATACTTGTGAAGCTTTCTGGGAATGTTTGCTAAGCCCAGTTAAAATTTACTAGTAAGGTTAACTCTAAGGAGACAGGGGAAGAAGGTATGAATAACTTGGAAGGCTAGAGCATAAGCCAGTTGTACTGTTTCTTGATAATAGACTTCAAAGTTGAAAGAAGCTCAGAGCCTAGAAAAGGAGCATGTAAAAGTCACAAGTTGGGGACATTTCTCAAGATGTGTGGTTCCTCCTTGTTATCTGGCCAGTGAACAGCATGGCAATGAATGACCAGAGATCATGCTGACAGGGATATCAGTTTTTAGGTCACTGTTCTAAACAAATTAGCCAGTAAGTGGCAGAGTAGGGGCCATAAAATTGAGCATTCCTGTCCACTGTGGGCTCCACACATGGACAATCTCAGCTCTTTACTTCTCCATCCACCTGGCTGCTCTGCAGGGTGGGTTCTCCCTTAGGAATTTCCCTCCTCCTCTTTCCTTTCGTGAGTGCCAGATAATTACCACAGTCCGGTCCAATGATTACTCCCATGAACTCTGGCTCCTTTTTTCCCTTTTCATTAGCTGAAATTTCCTCCAATATTTCTCTTATGCATTTAGTCATGTCTTAGAGACATCATTTGTATACACAGCTGAGTGCTGGTAACCACCTGTATTTCTAGATATAGAGTTTATAGATTGTTAAGGTCTGCCTACCTACACTTTACTTTTGATCTTTTCCTTGTAGTATCCAGTCTCACATTGTAGTAGCCATTATGTCAATAAAGACTATCAGTGGCTTAAGCTCTAGTCCAGTGGAAGCAACAGTCTTCATGCTAAGATATTTAATCTTTACTTTTTGGGGAGCAACTTTATCTAAAAGTCTCCACTTTTAGTTGGAAGTTTACAAACTCTTCGAGCTTTAATGAAGTAACTAGCTGCTTGGGATGTAGGAAGAATGAGATACAGGGTTGCACAGGTCTGCTGGTCAGCTCTAGTTATAGATTGTAATCAGAAGAGGGCTTTTAAGAAAATACCAGTACCTCTTTTGACCTGAGTTTTGCCTGAGTATTTGTATTCTCTCCAGAGACCCCAATGAGGTTTTAGTATGCACTCATGGTTGATAATCACTGACATAAGCCTAAAGTAGAGGTTTTGCTGCTAATATTGTATGAGAGTATATGTTTGCTACTGAGAGAAAAGTGTGAATTAAATTTAGGAAATGAAGGCACAAGTAGTGGACATGCTCCCTGAGCATATCTTGAAGATTTTATAACAATGACAACTATGCATGAATGGATCTACTCAGAGATACTTCTGAAAATGAAATCCTACAAAACTTAATTATTTGGTACAGATTAAGTCAAGAGTTCAGATACGCTGTCAAGTGAGGAGAAGCTGAAAGACTGGTGAGAACTTCAAAAGGTGTATATGACACAGGAAGTCAATCTTAATGAATGGATGTTTAGCTATATATACGCAATTCAGTGATATTGCAAGCTACACTTTGATTTGATGCTCCAGGACCTACCTGTATTCTATATGTAACTTCCTTATCTATGTATGTTCACAATTACATAGGAAAAAATTATAGCCATATTGGCATTTATTGGCCAGATGCTGTAAGACTGGCTCTATGGAATGCTTCAGAGAAATTCATAAATAAATGTAAGAGTCATTTTTTTTACAAGGAATATAATGTAGACCAGTCAACGAAGTTAAATCACCTGGGACAAAGCTATTAGTCATTCCTGCTTCAGTGTAGTGGATGTTGAGCCCCTACTGTGTACCATGTGTGAGCATGGTCAGCTGAAGCCTCCTCCCTGCCAGTTTGTACAAGCTACACATAATTCTCTACTCCTTTGCTTTTTTATAATTTTATTTTTATCATTTCAATTGCTTTCTAGAACCGAGCACTTAAAGTAGTAATTATGTATTCATGTTCAGCCTGGCTTCCTCCACTTAAAAGAGAGAGAGAGAGAGAGAGAGAGAGAGAGAGAGAGAGAGAGAGAGAGAGAGAGCGCAAGTACATTTTTGTTTTGGGACTGTGAAATTGAAGGCAGTGATTGGCAAGCAAAATGCTCAATAAATACTTGTTGCATAAGTGAAAGGTGCTTGTGTACCTGGTTAAGTCAAGCTAATGTCAGCCAGTGGTAGTGAAGAGCACATACAGAAGCAACTTCCATTGGTCTAACAGGATGAGGCAAGAGTCACCTACAGGTCAAGAAAATGCTGGAGAAGGAAAAAGAGAGAGCTCTCACTGCACAATCTCTGGAGGTTTTTCTCAATGTTATGCACAAGCCATTTCTTTGCTATGGTTATTTGTTTAATTAGTTTCACATGTGGACTCTTCTACCCCTAGAACTGATATATTTTAACGCTCACATTCCCACGTGTCCTTGATATGGTGCCTATGAAGCTGAGCTTGAGAAAGTAGCTGACATGAGAAAAATAGGAAAGGCCTTTATAGAGGCCACTAGCCATGTTGTGAAATCTCTAAAGCCCAAAGAAGGCTGAGCTTTCTCAGTTCCAAGTATCCTTATGGATACTTTATTCCACTGTATCCATGCAAATTCCCCAAAGCCTTTTGGAATGATAGGGGCTGACTGACCACAGTCAGTCATGGCTATGTTCTTGCTTGCAATGAGGGCAACAGGATCTTACGGAGACCTTTGAATAGTACTGTGCTTTGATAAGCAAATGTATATATTCTCCCTGTGCAAATTATAGCTACCTGTATAAAGGAGTCATGAGCTTATTAAAGGGTAATCAGTCTTTTGTTGTTGTTGTTGTTGTTGTTCAATGCAACTTCTAACAATAGTGCCATGGACACAAACAGGTAGCCATAATTGGCTGCTGTGCCTCTAATCTAGTTCTTAGGGAAGAAAATTTGGATTTCAAGATCAGACCAAAGACTCAATTGCAGGGTGGAGTGCACCTCAGATGGTCATGTCCTTTTAAGAAGGAATTTTAAACAGAATGACATCTGGTTAGAAGGGAGGGCAATGAGTGAAATATGGCAGAATTGCTCATAAGCAGACCTTTCTTTCCCACACAAAACCACATACATACAGCTTGACAGAAATCTGTGATTCGTGACAGAGAACTAAAACAATTGCTCATGGTGTCTAGAGAAAAGTGAATCAACATTCAAAAGCAGACACAAATTTAGACAAAGTCTCCCATCATTCTTTGTGTGTGTGCATGCGTGTGTGTGTGTGTGTGTGTGTGTGTGTGTGTGGTTTATGCATGCATGTGTGTGTGTGGTGTATGCATGTGTGTGTGGTGTATGCATGTGTGAGTGGTATATGCATGTGTGTGGTGTATGCATGTGTGCGTGTGTGCTCATGTGTGTGTGTGATATGCATGTGTGTGTGCATGTGCATGTGTGTGAAGGCTAGAGGTTGACATTAGTTGTCTTCCTTAATGACTTTCCACCTTACTTTCTGTAAGGTTTCCTACCATAACTTGGAGCTTCCTAACTTAGCAAGGTTGCCTGATAAGTAAGTGTCAGGAGCCCACCTCCCCAAAGCTAAGGTTAGAGACACTTGTTCCTACGCCTGGCTTGTTACATAGCTGCTTGGGTCCTGAACTTGGTTTTCATGCTTGTGAGGCAAGTACTTTACTGAGAGCCATATCATTGGATAGTGCTATGGAATCTACCAAGGCAGAGGGGCAATTAGTATTCCTACTTAGCTGTAAAGCCTATGAGCACAGTAATAACCAGACCCTCAAAATATTCCCAATGATGCAATAGTAGTATTTACATCTTGGGGGTAACCTTAACAGATGTCTAATTGGACATAAGGTTCACCCAATAGGAGAGAATTTATGCTTGATAGTATAAACCTAGCCAACTACCCATGGCTGAAGAGATCATAGACCTGAAAGGGAACCTATCCCTGCAACTTTTCTAAGCCAATATAACTTCTAACTGTGCAAAATGACAATAAAGTCATTTTACTTTCATAGGGTTGTTCCTTAAAGTCAAGACTTTGGGCTTGATCATTTTTATTAAAGGAAAGAACTGAGATGTTTACTAAACTCAAAGAGTAAAAATGTAAGGAATAAGTCTAGAACAAAATATGTATCAGTCATCCCACCTGTTGCTTAACTTATCAATATAAGATAAAGAAAATTAATTTATATTTGTACAAGCCTCTCATCTACGTTATACAAAACAGTCAAGTTTCTCAGAGCAATGATGGATCAACAAGCATACAAGAGAGCAGAAGGAGGATTGGGCTGATGTTGAGAATGGGATAGAGTATGCCCTCATTCTGATTGCCCTATTCCCTACTAGCGGTTTAACCTATGCTTCCATAGCCAACAGAAGTCACACAGTGTCTGAATAATGATCAAATTTAAAGAATAAGCAATTGGGATTGACCAGAAGACTGTAACTAAATAAAGTTCCATGACTAAACACGACTGAGTAAGTATGTTTAATATATGAGGCTCTCAGCCTCCTAAAATTAATTAGCTCCCTAATGAAAGTTGTCTGCTGTCAGAATAACCAACTTACTTTTTTTTCAACAATCTAACCATACTTGTTTTCAATTAATATTCAAAAAGTCAAGTCCAGATGAACAAGGAAGTCATAAATCATTTATGACTGTCCTACTTTTATGTAATGTTCCATCTATTATTCTGCTTTAATTTTCTAGAATGCTTTCTAATCTGTGAAAAATTAATGCTGAGGATATTTTATAAAGATTATTTCTACTTTGAAGGTAGCTATTCTGGGAAGCGCTTCTGAAACTAAACATTCCTTCCTTCAAATTTAGCAAACTGAGTCCTAAAATATCCAATTAAACTTTAATAGTTTATTTTTGTTTAAATGGCATCCATTGAAGTCCAGGGATTTCAGTGAACCAACAGCCATCACTTTGCTTTATTCATAAGTGGCTAAAATATTTTTCAGATGTTTTTTTCTGTTCAGAAGTTATGGGGCCAAGTACATTCACGTCTTGAAATTTCTCCAATGTTGAAAACTTTCCAAATTCTGTTCAGAAAAGCTTCCTGGGAAACTGTAATGCCAACACTTAGTCATTGGGTCCTATGATGATATCTTTCATGGCACTATTGTCCCACAACCCTCCCTTCATTAAACTTTACTGCCATACTCAGTTCTGGAGTTAAAGCCATGTTCCAGGCAAATATTTTAGTTATGAAAAAAAACACCAATAGCTTCTCGGAGTCAAAGGCAGAGGGGGAAAGGTTTTTTGTGTACACACGAGGTAATTTCATTGGCATCAGTAATGGCCGTGCCTAGTGCACACTGCAGTTTGAAGATGAAAACTCTCCTCTGAGTCTTGGGCTGTATTATTCTGTACCTCTCCTCTAGTATGTGGCCAGAATAGCAGCTAGTTCCTAATGCCCAGCAAAGCCAATCTGTCCAAGGACCCACTATCATTTTGACATGTCCCATTTCTCTAGGTTTAGATCTGAAAAAGAAAAGCCCCAGGGTGGCTAAGCTTGTTTCTTGGGAATGCTCTTTCAACAGGCCATACTATAAGCTCCTGGTTAGCAAATAATAAGGTGTCTTTAGCCTGAAATTTTTTTCTGGCCCCATCAGCTACCACCAAAAGCAGAGGGTCAAATAATCAATATGGTTGTTTCTATAGTGTCCATGAGAGACAGGCATCCATGTTGAAATTGATTTTAGTAAGATCACTTTTAGTACATAGATCAAAGATGCAAGGTTCATTTATAGCTAAGTTCTCATAAATGTTGAATGACATAAATTCAACCATCATTACCATCATTTATTCATCCATGGAATATTTATCAGTCTCCAGCTTTGTGACAGCTGGCATCTGGCTGTGGACATGAGGATAGAAAAGGTCTTTATTTAGAATAAAATAGATCCTTAACTTTTAGTAACTGATGTGAGACAGTTCTGAGCAGAGTGAACTGGTCACATCTTTCCCTTTCCGGGTGGAAAATGTTGCCTGAAAGAAAATGGAAGGAATACAGAAATGATGATTAAGGGTGTCTGGACTACATATTGGTGGGTCAAAGGCTGGGAGTTGGGCTGAAAAGAAAATATCCACAAGGAAGATTTGTTAATCTATAAGTGTTAGGATGTTGTTGAGTGGCATGCTGCACTCTCCACTTTGTTTGTTTATTTATTTATTTATTACTTCAAGTTACATCTCCATCACAGTGTCCTGTTTCCATCCCTCCCAGTCCTGTCCTTCCACCCTCTACCTCCTATTCCTTTCATCCCTCTCCTCTGGAGCGGAGTGTCCCTACATATCAGTCCCCCGCCCCAGTTCAGCAGTCATATTAGGGCCAAGAGTCTCCTCATACACTGGGGGCCTACAAAGGCAGCACCACTAGGGCAAAGTGTCTTATGGACAGGAAACAAAGTCTATGTTCATGTTCCCTTTGGTGCATTGGTTGTATAGGATAGTTATCCTGTAGTATATGGCTAAAATTTGATTATAAGTGAATAGATGCCATGTGCATCCTTCTGAGTCTGGCTTAGCTCACTCAGGATGAGCTTCTCTAGTTCCATCCATTTGGCTGTGAATTGCATGATTTCCTTGTTTCCGATGGCTGAGTAATATTCCATTGTGTAGATGTATCACAGTTTTTTAATCCATTCCTCGGATGAAGGACATCTGGGTTGTTTCCAGTTTCTAACTATTACAAATTAGGCTGCTATGAATATAGATTAGGAAACTTCTTTGTGATTTGGTGAGGAATCATTTGGATATATACCCAGAAGTGGTATGGCTGGGTCTTGAGGTAGGGCTATTCCAAGTTTTCTAAGATATCGCCAGAAAAATTTTCACCAACCCCACATCTGACAGAGGGCTAATATACATAATTTACAAAGAACTCAAGAAATTAAATGCCAAGAAACCAAATAATTCAATCAAAAAATGGGGAACAGAGCTAAACAGAGAATTCACAAAGGAGGAATCCCTAATGGCTATGAGACACTTGAAGAAATGTTCAGCATCCTTAATCATGCAACTCAAGACGACTCTGAGATTCCATCTCACACCTGTCAGAATGGCTAAGATCAAAAGCTCAAATGACAGCACATGCTGGCGAGGGTGTGGAGAAAGGGGAACACTCCTCCATTGCTGGTGGGAGTGCAAGCTTGTATAACCACTATGGAAATCAGTCTGGCACTCTCTGCTTTGTAAGGATACCTGAGGATCAACACAAAGTTTTTTGACATCCTTAAATTATTCTTCCTGACAAACTTACATGAACAAATATTCCCTGTTATCCAGGTTAACGGTGTGGTTTTGAATCATTATTGTAATCTTAGCTATTTAAATGAAGCCAGATGTAATCTATTTGTAAGTACTAATAGTACTAAGAAAGTAGCAGCAACTAATGTGAGTGAATGAGAGAACAGGCATGCTCAGGAGGTGAGCTGACACACATCCATGAGCGTATGGGGCACAGCATGCCAACTTTCACCATTAAAGAATATATTTGAAATGAAAGTTTAAAAAATAAAATTTCAACTTATCAAAAATAAACTTCCTTGCTTGAATCTCACTCAGAAGGGAAAATAGAGTGGACATCAGAATCAGATGAGGAGAGGGAAGAGGGTGGGAGAGGGGTTGGGGAGGGGAATGAGGGTGGGAATCTAGAGCAGGAAAACAGGGGTGGGGTGGGGGAGTGGGAGATGGGAGGTGGTAGGGCTGAGAGAGAGAAAGGAAGACAATGGGGGGGGTTCTCTGGAACAAGCTGGAGACCTGTGATGGGGTAGGCTCCTGGGAGGATATGGGGTAACTCTAGCTGAGACTACTAGTAGAAGGGGATATGGAGACCGAAGTGGTTACCCCCTGTAGTCAGGAAGGACTTCCAGTGGAGATAGGGAACACCAACACACTCATAAAACTGTTGCCCCAAAATTTACCCTGCCTACAGGATGTTCAGGGATAAAGATGTAGCAGAGTTTGAGAAAATGGTCAGCCAATGACTGGCCCAACTTGAGACCCAACCCATGGGAGAGAGTCAACCCCTGATACTATTACTGATATTCTGCTATGCTTGCATCCATGAGTCTAGCTTGCTGTTCTCCACCCAGCAGCAGACTGAAACACACGCGCTGAGACACACAGCCAAACATTAGATAGAGATTTGGGAATCTTGTGGAATAGCTGGAGGAAGGATACAGGAACCGGAAGGGGACAAGAACTCCACAAGAAAACTAACAGAGTCATCTAACCTGGACCCATGAGGGAGCACAGAGACCGAACCAGCAATCTACGAGCATGCATGGGCGGGACCTAGACCCCCTACACTTATGGAGCTGATGGGCAGCTTAGTCTTTATGTGGGTCCCCTAGCAATTGGAGTGGATGCTGTTGATGACATGGATGTATTGCCTGCTGTTGGATCATTTTCCTCTAGTTGGACTGCATTGTTTGGCCTCAGTGGAACAGGATGGACTTAGTCCTAATGAGACATGAAGAGCCAGGACGGGATGGTGCTGGTAGGCGGGGGCTCCCTTCTATGAGAAGAAGAGGAGGGAACTGAGAGGAGAGGAGGGAGGGGGCTGCAATCGGGAAGCAAAGTGAATACATAATTAAAGAGAAAGAAAAAACTTTCTCAAAAATGTTCCTGGGCTGCTTCTATTCAGGTTGAAATACATAGGGTTGCAAAGTGTCTTTGACAGTGGGAAGTACCAAGTGGTTTTGGCACACCCTTGCTTGGAACAGACTCCCACGAGGATACCACTCTCTTTGGTCTGAGAGTTGATGGAGCAGTGGCAAGCTGTCCAAAGAAAGGGATCATCATCAAAAGTCAGTGTTAGCAGACCTGGAGGTTGAGAAAGAGATTCTACTGAAAGAGGCCTGTATCTTAAATTTTGGAACCTTTGTGTTTTATGACATATGACAAAATATACTTAGTAGATGAGAATAAGTGGCATATCTTGAAATGGGAGAGTACCCTGACTTGCCTGTGTGGGCTTAGTGAAATCACAAGAAAAGGTAGGTCAGAGTTGAATACAGAAGATATGCAGAGGTTGGAAGGATTCCATTTCTAGAAGAGGACTGTTAGTCAAGATGCAAACATGGCTTTTACAAGTTGGGAAGGGAAATAGTTTCCTCCCTATAATATCCAGAAAGAAAAAACTCCATAGAAATCCTAACTTTGGTCTCTAACTTTTGTCTATCTGCCCTCCAACCCCCCCTCACCGGCCCGAAAAGGATTAGATTATATCTTTCATTTGTTTTAAGCTACTATATCTCTAGTTTTTACTTTTCTTACAGGAATTAATATTAACCAGAAACCAATATGGTAATACTTAAGCATCATCCTTTGGTCCAGGGAGAAGATGGCAGAGAAGAGTCAGTGAAGGAACTTTACCATCAGACTCAGGCCATGCCTTTAAGAACCCCTTTCACCAAGGGAAACTACTGTGCATTAGAAGATCCTTGACTTCATAAGTAAAAAAAAATAAACCTCTGACTAGAAGCTCAGGAAAGTAGTTCCCAAT
>CAJQZJ010035004.1:0-12792 GCA_907164525.1 Lophiomys imhausi | reverse complement strand
AGAGACCCACCTGAACCAGGGCAATTCTGAATTCTGCAGGTTCCCAGCAGGACAGAGACCCACCTGAACCAGGGCAATTCTGAATTCTGCTTCCAATTGCTGGTGCAACCTGTAAAAGCACTACAAGCTGATAACCTCAGTCCTCAAGCAAGTGGGGTGATGAGGTTCGGGGTGCAAGGATGTCCTGCCTAGGGGCACATGTAGGTCTATGGTGCTTGCTGAATTATAACAATAGCAGCCAGCCCTCAGGAGCCGCAGCTGGTGCACAGGGAGGGGAAGATGCATGCCAGCGACAGAGGGAGCAAAATTTTATCTCAGCCACACTCTTAGTGCACCCAGAGCAGATAAGATTAGTGTGACACAGCAGATAAATGCAAGTTCAATTTCACCTGTTGCCCCAGGCCCCACCTATGCACTGGCTCCTATCACCTGCCTGCCCTCAGTGTCCAGAAAGCAGAGCTAAGCTCTGTGCACATTCCCACATGGCCTCAGCTAGAGCACCCACAGCAGCCCACCCCAGCTCCCGCTTCTACGAACAAGGTCCAGCAAAGAGGAGGTGCGGGCATGGGGAGCAGAACAATTTCTCCATAGGAGTGGTCAGCAAGGCAGGCACAGCAGGGAGGCCTGCAGAACACCTCTCACACGGCTGGCTGCTGTTCAAGTTCTCCACCCACCGGCATCCTGGGCAGACACCTGAAGACCCTCTCCTGGCTTTTAGAGTACTCGCTATCAGGCTTCCTCAGGTCCTCACCATCTGGCTCCTCAGTGGCTTGTGAACTTGTGCTTCCTTCAGCTCACCTCTCCTTTCTCTCTGGGAGTTGCCATCAACTACCAATCACCAGGCTGCACCTATGCACTCACAGTCCCTAACCTCCATCCCTCCTGCCCCACTCAGACACCCTGGAGGAATCTCCCCCATGACTGGAGTCTACTGTCTCTAATTCTCACCAAATCCAGTACCCACATGCAAGATGGAATCCAGACCCCATCCACACCGACATGCCATCACAGACTCTTCCTTCCCTGATTCCTATGCCAGGCCAAGGTCTCTCCATCAGCTAGTGTCTATGGCAGAAACTGGGGGTACTCTTGCCACCTCCCTCTGGTGCTACCTCACACCTAAACTGTGGTCCACTATCCCCAAAACATATCTGTCTAGCATCTTCTTTCTACCTACTGAACACTACTCGTGCCTTACGTTCACACAGACCACACTGAGTCCTCGGATGCGCCTTCAGATCCACTCTTGGCCCCCCGTCCTCACCCAGCTGACATTAATCTATAGCCAAGTGCTCTAATAACTCCAGCCATATCAGTTTACCCATCTCCTAGCACCCCACATGGCTTCCAGGTCCCTTCTAGTAAGGTCAAAGCCTTCAAGCAGCTGGTATGTCCTTCCTGGTCTGACATGGACTCCACCCTAGGTCCCACCCTTTGGGCCTCTCCTTCTGGCACCTATCTCATAGATACCCAAAGAGCCCTTGGACTCTGCTTATATCTCTCCACCTGAACATGGGGCAGACACCCTAATTCTGCCTCCCCCATCAGTGAAGCTCGCAACTTAGTTGATGGTCCAGTGTGACTGAGCTAAAAGTCAGGAATGCCTTGTGGGTGCCCAGAGCCTCATAAACGGCACCACATAACAGGCCCTTCCAAGACCGTTTCCAGCCACCAAACCCTCGTTGCACACACACTTAGCATCAGCCACCCCCATTCACGGTTTGTGGTTTGTGTCGGGCACATGCTGGGTGCTCTGTGGGTTGGCCCACCAAGGGTCACTGAGCTTAGCTGAGTGGATTCCCTATGTTACTGATGTCAGTACTGACCTCAGAATTAGCCTGCTGGCTACAGTAGCTCCTAGTGTATAGGACCAGGTTTGAATCCTGATAATCCTTCATGGGGCTTAAGCCTGTGAGCACTGCACATGGAAAGAGGGGCATTGACATCTGGTTAGAGAGGCTACCATCCCACAAAGCCCCTTGTCTGTATATACATGACTGCTGCCATTTGCTTTTATTTACCATTGGCATTTGAGCATGTGAGTTAATTTATGGACTGTGAGCATGGCTGCCTTCAATGGTGTCTAAGAGAGAAACCCCAAGATCCCTTGTAGAAGGAAGAGGAAATGGCCTCTAAGTGGAAGGTCGCAGCACTGGGATCTATTCCAGGTCCTCAGAAGTGGTGGGCATATGGGAGCTTACAGACAGAGTAGGCAAGCCCATGACATGGAACAGGGGTTACACATGACTCCCAAATGGTAGAGAGGAGGAGGGGCTTCTGTGATATAGCAGGGCGTGATTGGATAGAAGCTCAGAAGTTTACCTCCAGGATCTAGTGCCCATGTCATGAACAAAAACTCTATCCTAGAAGTCAGGAGACACTTTCTGATCCTGGATCTGCCACCAGCTACTGTGAGTCTAGACATGTCTTGTGGCCTGCTGAGACCACTGATTCTTCTTCCAGGGAAGTGGGTTGAACTGGAAGCCCACAAGTTACCTTTTGGCCCTGATTGTCTACCCACCCATGAGTCACTCCTGGGTTCCGGTGCTTTGTCATGGAGAGTCTCAGGGAAACTAAAGAAAGAACAAGTGGCAGCTGGGCACAGAGTTCACAGGGCATCTTTCTTCTGGGAGGAGGCATGATGACCTTCAGCAGAGGAGCAATGTGAGGCAGGAATTTTCCCCTATTTGGTTGAACACATCTTCTGACATGTGGCACCTGTGTTCACATGGTGTTCTGCAAGGTTCTGCCCCCAAACACAAAAACAAATAAAACCCAGGCTTGGCATTACCAGAGCAATTCCCCAGATTCCTGGTCAAGTTGGGTCCTGTGCACAGGGGACCAGGCTCACTGGGAACTTAATTTTGAGTCATCACCAGTCCTTCCAGAGTCTGTGATTCATGATCTTGTTATTTGGAGAAAGAGTCACTAAACTTCCAGAACACTCCCTCTTCTTGTCATACACTTGGCAATTGGGAATCTTTTGTTTTGTCTAATAATGCAGCTAATCCTAATCCCGTGGATAGCCCAGATAGGACTGTAGGCAACCAGAGTACTCAAGACAGTGGGCCAGATCAGCCGGACTCACTACAGTAGAGCCCACTAGACTAATCTAGTTGGTGAGTTCTAGGCCAGTGACACACCCTGGGGAACAATACCTGAGATTTCCCTCTGTCCTCCACGTATGTGTGCTCACTTACCTACACCAACATGAATGTCATGAATGTGTACACACATGAATGAGCACGCACACACACATACGTACACACGCACAGAAGATACAGATGGAAAAGAGAGCGAGAAAGAAACTGAACTACCAGAAAAGGAAACAAATGTCCAATAAAAGGTTAACTTCATTAGAGCTAAAAAAAAAAAAATACTGTGAGCACAGTGATGCAGCATGCTTGCTAAGGGCGCCTGTGTGAGTGGACTGTGGGCTGGTGAGTTGTGCTTGGGAGATGTTTGAAATTGTTATGGAGCCTGTCACAGGCTTTTGAAAACATCCAGGCAGCCAGCCCTACCACCAGCTCCAATAACACAACAGAACACTAAGTGGGAAGCTGGAGCAGAAGGATTGTAAGTTCAAGGTAGACCTGGATAGCTTAGTCAGAGTCCTTCTCAAAATAAAAGAATAAAGAGGACTGGGAGCGTAGCTCATTGGTAGAGCATTTGCCTGCCTTGGACAAGCCAGGCTCTAGATTCACATTCCATACACAAAGGCAACCAAACAACAACAATAAAAAATAACCTTACGGCTCTACAGCAAATGTCTGTCAGAGAAACAGGACCCAAAGGCTGAAGACTGATGCAGGAATGTATGGAGAGAAAATGGGAAAATGTATGGAGAGAAAAGGCAGTCATTGGTATGTCCTTTCTTAGTTTTGGAAGCTGCAGGCCCTGCACTTCCTATATAAGCAGATATATTTATCCCTCTCAGGTCTCTGAGGTGGTTGAAGAATAGACAGCTAGAGTCTCATAGTTAAATTTTGAGTTGTTTAGGAATCAAGAGGGTGTTATAGATCTAAGAAGATACTCTTAAAAGTGTGTTGCAAGTTAGTATGAATGTTGAGTCAGATATAGACCTTTAAACTCATGGAGATGGTTAGATAGTAGAATGTTAAAGTCAGGGGCCAAATATGTATAAACTGGACATTGGGAAGGTATACTGGGCCATTTAACTCTCATAAATGTGGCATATTTATATCTATTGTTTTGTATAATACTTACTGTTATAAGAGAAGGAACCATCTGTTGGACTGAAAGGGGAAACTTCTGGGGGGAAGAGGGCGGAAGGGCGGGATAGGAAGGAGGAATAGGGAGGGGTTTGTGACTGAGATGTAACTTGAAGAAAAAAAAATAAAGTATTTATAAAAAAACGATAATATCTAAAGGTTATTTTGCTGGTACTTCATAACTGTAATCTTGCTACTGCTAAGAATAGTAATGTAAATATCTGATATGCAGGGTATCTGATATGTGACCCCCAAAGGGGCTGTGACCCACTGTTTGTGTCTCTTGGACTTTAGGGCTGGGATCTTCATGTTCCCATGTCGAAAGGAGGCTGTTAGGACGTGTCAGCTGGCACGCCACGCTCTCCCAAAAGGACAGGAAGCTGGAAGGCCAGAGGGTTCATGGGTTATTTAGATGTTTCTTCATGGTGCATGTCTGACAGGGGGAGCCAGGAACCGATGTGGAATACCATGAAGGTATGTCATCACACACAGCCTATGAACAGAGGAGATGGGAACGTCTCAGTTGCTGTCCTGTGAGACAATCTCAAGAGGAAAAAATCTGATCCTCCTGTACTGAGAACCTGCAATCTCCAACCCCATCTCCATGCAAGCATCTCTCAGGAGTGTGCTTTGGGGTAAAAGATAATATAGCCTGCATGTAGAAGAGGGATTAGCCACACACTGGGGAGCCAGGCATCATTCCTCTCCAAAGGCAGACTAAGGGGCCACAAGATAAGCAGAGGGGCTGCCAAGAACACAGCCCAGACCCCTGAGGGGCAGGGGAGACACAGACAGGCCCCTACACCATCATGTGGCTCTTCTCGCCCCTACCCCACAAGTCCTGAAGGAGCTTCCTGGAAGCTCCCACTTTCACAGGGCTGAGCCTGCCTATCCAGGCTCTTACTGATCAGTGAGGCTTACCAAACAAGAGCTGTAAGATCTAACCTGAACCTGCTGATCCGAGAGCCATGCACATTCCCAAGTCAAACTTTATAAACTATAGAGTCAGGAAAAGAAGTCATTTCCACACTGAGGGTAA
Source organism: Lophiomys imhausi (assembly GCA_907164525.1). Lineage (NCBI taxonomy): Eukaryota > Metazoa > Chordata > Mammalia > Rodentia > Muridae > Lophiomys > Lophiomys imhausi. The sequence goes on along the minus strand of CAJQZJ010035004.1, from coordinate 7,521 downwards.
AGGAGAAAAGATTTTGTGAGTGGTTCAATAGATCAGTCCCAGATAAGCCCCAGCTCAGCTGACAAGCCCCAGGGCCCAAGTCATTGGTCATTCCCAAGTTTCAGTAACCTATGGGAAGCTATCTTTCCAAACTGAGGGTCTGTCCTGAGAGCAGCAACACTGAGGCTGTGGCTCTCAACAGCCTCTCGACTCTAAGAGTTGCCCTGAGGTGCACCAGCCATTCAAGCTGTGGCAGATGTCATGGTAACCCACACTTCTGGGACACCTCGGTGCCTGGGACAGAGGCAGTGCTAGCTTGGATGCCTCCCGGTCCTACTGTGACTCTCTGACCCATCTGGGTCAATCAGGCCTGTCTGGCTGAGGGTAGGCTGATCCCTGGAACGCATCCACGCCCTTGCCTGGGCAGCCATTTACAGTGGATGGTTCTAGAAATATGCTACTCACGGGAGAAACATGGCCCAGCTCCCAGACTCTAAAAGAGCAATCTTGCACTCTGGATAGTAAGGAATCTCCGGGTACCATCTGTGGGGTGGGGTGCCAACACAAACAGGGGAAGGTACTTCAGTTTGACCAGTCAGGGTCTGGCTCCAACAGACCCACATGCTACTCTTATATAGTAAGGTCCAGGGCAGGAAGAGCACTAAGGATATGCCATGTGCAGGTTTGAAGTCCATGGAAAGTCACAGTAAAGGCTCTGTCCAGCCCTGTAAGAGTCAGTTAACTCTTTTGCAGTCCAACTCTGCCAAACAGATGCCTGAGTATCAGGAGGTCTCAGGACCACACAACTCAGGAGGATAGACATTGTGTGACAGCATGCATGTTCAAAGCAGGGATGCAAATAGAGGCAACCTACAAAGGTAGGTGAGCAGGGACACCTGGGCCCTTTATTTTATCTTTATAATCCCTCCATTAACACATTTTATCTTCAGTTTTGACTTCAAGGCCCCATTACATACAGGCTCACAGGCTATCACTATCCCTAAACTCACCTGGAGGTGAGTCCATCTCAGCTCCCAAGGCCCTGCACTCAGCCTGCCTAGGGTAGACCAGATCACCCATTTTACCAGTGAGCCCGATGCTCCATTGTCTCACCCCAACCCTGTTCTTTACCCACCAACTTAACTTGTATTATCAATATTCGCTTTTGTTTGTGACCAAATACCTGACAAGAAGTGGCTTCAAGGAGATTTTATTCTAATTTGTTAGTGGGGACAGGGAAGTGATAGTGGCCGGTAACTCCATGGCAGAGGGACTGTCTTGTATGGTCACTGCTTGCTCATGTCTCAACTGACCAAGGAACAGAAGGGGAAAGAAGTAAGGCTGCCCAGACCCAAGAGTCTACCTTCCTCAGCTGAGCCCCAAACTGAAACCTCACAAATCTGCACAGCCATGAGCTGGGAACCAAGTATTCAAACACACAAGCCTGTGTGGGCATTTAGCATCAAACCACACCAGCCAGCTTTCTTCCTAAGGAGCCCAGATCACCTTCCTCCCAGACCCACACCTACATCTGGACACCATGCAGCAGTCAGTCACTGGGATGGCTGTTCTACCCTTCTCCTGTATCTATCACCTACCCTCTAAAACAACAGCCACAGAGCTTCCGGGGCTGCAGAACACTTGGCCCTGGGAGCGGCTGTGCTGGGCTACACTCCCTCCTTGCCATCCACACACCTTCTCCTTTCTCACCTTGAAGACTTGGGCCAGCATCACCTCTTCCAGGAACCCTTCTCTGACCCACCTCCTGATCACACCCCTGCTCCTCAAATCACCCCAGAAGCATCATCAGACTGACCGCTCCGTAGCTGTTTCTTCCTCCTTCCATGGGTGCTTTAACCCCAGAACTCTTGGGGAAAGATCCCCACACTTGGAAGCTAGTGGGATTTGAGTAATATTTACTGAAAGAATCAGAGGAGATATTTGTTGGAGCACACTTGCATTCACCTGTAAATAACCGATAGACATCTTTTCCTGAGAGCAATGGCTGGTAGGGGAATGGGAGGGGAAACTAGAAGCCCCAAGAAGGTAAAGCAGAAAACCAGCAGGCTCTCTGGAGAGGGGTGAGTCCAGAAATGAGGGCAGCCATGCACCATCAGTTCTTGTCTTGCTTAGGAAGCACTGCTTAATGTGCACACTTCTAATATTGGATTGGAGGGGAATCATGGTCCCTAATGGATCAAGTTTCTAGTGGGAAACTTCTCCCTGGGCAGCTTGAGACATCAGAGCATCAGAGCAGCAACCACAGATTTACCAGGTAAGCTAAATACCTGCTGCTTGGACATGCTTCAGAGAAAGCGGCATCCCTGCCCCCGACTCCCTCAGCCAAGGACACCAGCATTTCACACAGACTAATTAACAAATAGCAGAGCAATTAAATCATAGTGGTTGTGAACATGTGAGGAAGGCTCCATAGCTTCCCAGGGGGCTTGCAAGACTGTATGGCTCCCAAGGAGGTTCCTGTCCACGTGGCAGTCCTGAGCAGCCTATTCAGCTTCCCAGTGCTAGGATGTCTCCAACCCCCCAGCTCTACCCCAGAGGGTTGGGGAGCAAGTACCTATTCTCCTATCACTCACTGACTGTCTCCCCTCACCCCCCAGAGGGCCCAGGTGCCCTGTCCAGCACCTTCCTCCTCACACAGCTCCAGGCTTGAGGCTGTCTGGAATCATCCCACCATCCACAACTTCATTTCCCTTTTGTGCTGAGTTGCCCATCTCCCCAGCCTCTTCCTTGACCCCACTGTCTGGCACCCTCAGGGATCCAGTGAGAAGAGCTCCATCTGCCCACTACCCACAGGCAGATCCCACAGGCAACAAGTGTGAGGACTTCTTTCAGGACCTAGCGCTGGTGCTCCCTCTGTGAATTCCAAAAATATTGACAGCCACCTGCAGTCAGGTTCACCCCAGAATGGGGGATGGTTAGGGAACCAGGAAGGATAGCCACCCACTGTGATTTTTCTCACCTCTCTTCCCACAGTTAAGCCCATCAGAGGTTGTTACATAGACAACAGTTCTACTTAAACTGTTTTCAATGAACCGGCCTTACTGTAGGTCTATGTTGCTTAGCACTCTGTTGGGTTTCTTGTTACTCCACTTAAAGCAGGCAAGTCCCTGAACACACCTGTACTGTGAAAAGAAAAGTGTGGTGTGGACCAAAAGATGTCCCTGTGACCAATAGGGATCACCATCTTCAACATCAGCTCAGAAACACATACACGCACACGCACATGCATGCACGCGCACACACCACACATGTGTGCATGCATGGACACACACACACCACACATACATGCACAGACACATTTGTACAGGGTCACATACATGCACACACATGTTGCCCACACAGTCTCTCCACATTTTCTGATAGGAAACCCACTCTGCCCTTTTCACCCCTCCTCAGCGATGAGCTCCCACACAGAAGCCCGTACCTGCTGCTTTGTTTGTGTAACAAGACAGGCTCTCCGTTGCAGGAAGTGGTCCTTGGTCTCTTAGTCACTGGATTCATGTGGTTTTCTCCCAGGGAAGAGCAATGAATGAGGATAGTCATCCAGCAATCTTGGGGAACCTTGAAGGTTTCCATGGTGCCTTGAGGTATCTGGATACGAACACTGGCGAGGTGCAGGCAGGAATGGGAAGGGCTGCCTAGAAGGGAAGTGCCAGGAGGAGCCCCACCAAGTCTTCATGCCTGAATGGAATTATTCCTACAAGAATTGCGTTATAGAGGCAGTGACCTCACTGGGACCATGAATAAATGAGCCCTCTATAAGAAGAGGTGCTGGGTGGACCGAGCCCAGGGTCCATGCTGAGCGTGGCCAAAGTTCACAGGAGGCTGAGCTGGTATGTGAGGTACATCAAGAAAAATGAGAGTTTTCCAAATAACTCTATGGACAGGTGATCTGAGTAGGTACAATTCATAGAATGTGATATATCTGTTAGAGATGTAATCTCTCTCTCTCTCTCTCTCTCTCTCATTTTCTTCAAAGCATTTGACCACTTGTAAAAATGTGTGAGTTCCATTTTTTAAAATTCTATACTGCTCTACAATTCCAATTCAGCCATCAGTTGTGTGGACAGTCCCCAGCCAGGAGGTTGCTTTCTGCGGCTTCTGCGGCCTGCTTTGCTAGCTATCCCAGGTGGCACAGATGTTCATGGCTGTTGTTGCAAAGCATCACATGGGTGGGTTAATACAGCGTACAGAGATGCACGTTTGTGCGCATGTGCTGATTTGAAGAGGAATGGCCCCTATAGGCTCATACATTTGAATGCTTGATCACCCGGGAGTAGTGCTACTTGGCAGGGATTAGGAAGTGTGGCCTTGTTGAAGCAGATGTGGCCTTGTTGGAGGAAGTGTGTCACTAGAGATGGGCCTTGGGGTTTCAAATGCTGAAGCCAGGCCCAGTGTCTCTCTTTTCTCCTGCTGCCTGTTGATCTGGATGTAGAACCCTCAGCTTCATCTCCAACACCATGTCTACCTACATGCTGCCATGCTTCCTGCCATGAAAATAATGGACTAAATCTCTGAACCTGAAGCTAGTCCCAATTAAATGCTTTCCTTTGTAAGAGTTGCCATTGCCATAGTGTCTCCTCACGGCGATAGAACATTGACTAAGACAGTACGTGTGTGTGTGTGTGTGTGTGTTTGTGTGTGTGTGTCACAGCACTGAAGTGGAGATAGGAAGACAACTGAACAACTTGCAGGAGTCAGTTCTCTCCTTTCATTATGTGGGTCTCAAGAATCAAACTCGGGAAGTCAGCCTTGGCAGCAATCGCCCTTCCATACCTGCTGAACCATCTTGCCATCTGTCTCCTCCTTTCTTATGGAGACACCAGCCATGTGACTTTAAGAGCCTGCCCTAATCTCACTTTAACCTGAGCTTGCTTGCAAAGAGTCTTTCCACATAGGTCCCATGCACAGGTACCAGGAATTGGGGCATCAAAATAGTCTTAAGGGGACACAGTTTTTTTTAATTTATTTATTTATTGCTTCAGGTTACATCTCCATCATAGGGTCCTCTTTCCACCCCTCCAAGTCCTGCCCTCCCACCCTCTACCCCCTAACCCTTCCATCCCACTTCTCTGGAGTACAGTGTCCCTACATAACAGTCCCCCGCCCCAGTTCAGCAGTCATATGAGGGCCAAGAGCCTCCTCATACACTGGGGGCCTACAAGGCAGCACCACTAGGGAAAAGTGTCTCCCTGACAGGGAGAAAAAGAAAAAGTCTATGTCCATGTTCCCTTTGGTGCACTGGTTGTAGTATAGATATTCTGTACTATATGGCTAAAATCCGATTATAAGTGAATAGGTGCCATGTGCATCCTTCTGAGTCTGGGTTAGCTCACTCAATATGAGCTTGTCTAGTTCCATCCATTTGGCTGCAAGTTGCATAATTTCATTGTTTCTGATAGCTGAGTAGTATTCCATTGTGTAGATGTACCACAGTTTTTTAATCCATTCTTCTGTTGAGGGACATCTGGGTTGTTTCCAGTTTCTAGCTATTACAAATAAGGCTTCTATGAACACAGATGAGAAAACATCCTTGTGATTTGGTGAGGAGTCATTTGGATGTATACCCAGAAGTGGTATGGTTAGGTCCCAAGGCAGAGCTGTTCCAGGTTTTCTAAGATATTACCAGACTGACCTCCACAAGCCTGCACTCCCAGCACAATGGAGGAGGGTTCAAGGGGACACAGTTTAAGCCACAGTGCACAGGAATTCTTCCAGAAACAGCTGTCTCTCCATAGAGCCACCACCAAAACATACATGGGTGTGTGACCACCTCTGAGAGGATGAGGCAGTCCTTGGTCACCGTGACAGGAAGAAGCAGGAGATGACAGCCATATGTGTATAGCAGAGACTATTTGTGTCTGTAGGTCTTTACTCTTTTCTGTGCCACAGACAAAGCATAAAATAGATCATGAAACTCCAGGCCAATGTGGCCAAGCCCACAGGCCACCGTGGGCCTCAATGAGCAGATGTCCTCAAAATTGTGATCGGAGGTAACAGGCTGAGGGTGTGGAGAAGAAAGCCGTCGGTCATCATGGGGAGCAGTGGGAAACACTGCAGCCATTCCCAACACTCCCCAAGTGATGTCACAGCATCTCTGCAAAGCACCAGCTGTGGCATTGGAACCCCTGCCCCAGGTTTCTGAACATTTGGTTGTTACCAGGACACAGAGCACTCCTTCCCTTGCAGCAGCACCAGCCTTGGATTGTTAAGACAGCAGATAGTCCTCCAAGGCCTCTCCACTTACCCTGGCCTGTCATATGCTTCATCCACAGCAGGTAGAATGGGCATCTTGCAGGTTAAAGAAGAACTTGGAAACATGAGCCACACAAAGGGCCATGCTGTGGTTATGAGAGTGGGCTCAGACAGAGAAATGATGAGTTAAAATCTCTGCCCAGCACATTCTCACTGGGACCAGGGCAGTCGGTCTCCCGCCTGCACAGTGGGAGCATTACCATCACAGGGGACACACGGAGATAATTAATACTGAGAGGGTATAGCAGAGCACCCGTGCAGAGAGTCAGAGTGGCCAGGGAGGGCATCAGGATCACAGCCACTCTTCCCGTCCTGCCCTCTGACTGCCCCACAGGAACCCCATAGGCCTGCCTCTGCCCCTAGCTTCTAGCACCTGCTGGTCTCGTGGAACTCATTCCACCCACCCAGTTCTCATCTTATCCCTCCCCATGTGACAATACTCTGGACTAATTTCTTTCTGCTGCAAGCACACAGAGGCTTTCTGATACCCACTTTTCTCTCTGAAATGCAGTCTGTATGTACAAAATGAATGGGATCTAGAAGTACTGTGTCACTATCTCATGGGGGGGATACTTGTCAATGCACCTCCCACCCCCCCACCTTCAGACCTGATCATAGTGTCTGGCTGGGACTCCAGGAAGCTCAAAGGCAATGGGGAGGGGCTGGAGAGATGGTTCAGTGGGTAAGCCAACTGCTACACAAGCAAGAGGAGCTGAGTTCAATCCCAGCTCTTGCCTACAAAACCTGGGTGCTGGGAAGGTGGAGACAGAAAGGTCCTGGAGCTTGCTGGACAGATAATCTAGCCAAACTGATGAATTCCAGGTTCAGTGAGAGACCCTGCCGCACAAAATAAGGTAAAGAGCAATTGAGGAAGAGACCGGATGTTGATCTCTGGCCTCCACATGCATATGGACACATGTTCACATGCACCTGCACACACACAAATAAACATATATGCACATGTACATACATGCACAGAAGAAAATAGGGACAGAACAGAGAGATTCTAGGCTGCCTGGAGTCCCCAGAGCTCACAATGTCGAGGGATTATGGCTATAGGTTCCCAGCAGGAAGAGACCCACCTGAACCAGAGCAATTCTGAATTCTGCAGGTTCCCAGCAGGAAGAGACCCACCTGAACCAGGGCAATTCTGAATTCTGCAGGTTCCCAGCAGGAAGAGACCCACCTGAACCAGGGCAATTCTGAATTCTGCAGGTTCCCAGCAGGACAGAGACCCACCTGAACCAGGGCAATTCTGAATTCTGC
>CAJQZJ010035000.1:0-10327 GCA_907164525.1 Lophiomys imhausi | reverse complement strand
GATGGTTCAACATACGAAAGTCTATCAACGTCATTCACCATATAAACAAGATGAAAGAAAAAAAAACACATGATAATCTCGCTAGGTGCAGAAAAAGCATTTGACAAAATCCAACACCCCTTCATGCTAACAATTCTGGAGAGAACGGGCATACAAGGACCGTACCTAGAAATAATAAAGGCAATATACAGCAGGCCAGTGGCCAACATCAAATTAAATGGAGAGAAACTTGAAGCATTTCCTCTAAATTCAGGGACAAGACAAGGATGTCCACTTCGCCATATCTCTTCAATATAGTACTCGAAGTTCTTGCTAGAGCAATAAGACAACTAAAGGAGATCAAGGGGATAAACATTGTAAATGAAGAAGTCAAATTATCCCTATTTGCAGATGATATGATAGTATACATAAGTGACCCCAAAGATTCCACCAGAGAACTCTTACAGCTGATAAACACCTTCAATAAAGTAGCTGGATACAAAATTAATTCAAAAATCAGAAGCCCTTCTTTATACAACAAATAAATGGGCTGAGAAAGAAATCAGGGAAACAACTCCCTTCACTATAGCCACAAAGTGTGTGATTCTAATGTTTGGATTTTAAGTATTTCTAGATGTTTAATGGTGTTTGGTGTGATAATTTTCAATTTCTAATTTATCAGCTATCTTCATGTAATTTTAATCTTTTAATTTGGTAATATACTTATTTATTTTCTAATACTATTTTTGTCACAGTGGTTGAATATTAATATATTAGCTGTTAATCTTCATGTTATTTTTTTAAACCTTCCAAAAATCTCTATATCTAAATTTTTGACTGATCTGTTTCATCTTCATTACTTAATTCTGATATAGGATTATACACACAGAGTAATGTAGGAGCTATGTTTTTTCTTTTGGTGTTTGGAAGATGTATACAATATAAGGATTGTTTTTCATCAAAAAATAAAAAAAAACCTTGGAAATAGTCTGTTAACTACACCTAGAAGCTTACCTGGCTCAACCTTTGAGCTATGATCCCAGCTTCTTTGCTTTGAATATTTTAAAGAATTTACCTATAAAATTCTTTTCATCTTTGACTTCTCCCTCTGAGAAGATTTATTTTTAAGCAAGTTTAATGAACAAAATGATGAATACATTTCCTTTGTCCTTGATTTTCTTGTGCTACTTCCAAGAATTTATTTATTATTTAATTCCCTATTTGATTTGTAGATATAGCCAAATACTTTTTATTTTTCTTCTTCATTTAATTTTAGATAAATCTCTCAAATAGCTTCCTTCCATTTTTTGTTCTTATATAGAACTCAGTATTTTGTAGTATTTTAGTATATTCTGCAATGCCTTGTTTCATTACAATTTGTATCTTCTTATACAAAATTGAAAGATAATTGTTTTCAATTAAAGAAATAGAAGCATGTTTTGGATTTTTGGTTCTATATAAAGAGCTCATTGTATGACTGTCATATGTTTTACTGTGCTTTTAACTATATAATGTTAACTATATGTACACACTCTTGAACACCTCATCATGATCAAGACAGCGAGCGTACCCATCGTCTTACCTGACCCCTCTTCTGGACATGTGCTGGTTTCCTGTCTCTTTGTTTTCCCATTTTTAGAGAGGGATTTTGAAGTTTCTGGTTTTAATAGAAGGCTTGTCAGTTTATTTGGCAGCTTAATCAATTTTGGTTTATGTAGTATAAATTTTTGTGCTTTGATATTTGTATAAATGCCCAAAACTATTGTGTCTTCTTGATTGACCCCTTTGTTAGTGTAAAATTACCCTTTTATCCTTGATTTTTTTTTCTGTGAAAACTCTCTCTTGCCTCATATTGGTATAACCATTCCCTAATTTTCTTTTTTACCTTTGTATTCTTTTTTTTTTTGCATGTACATTATTGAAAGAGAGTATTTGTTCTAATTCTCCTGCTGATATGAAGCTGTTGGCTTCTCCCACAGCCTTGTCATCATGACTGGCTACGACTAGAGATGGAGTAGTACTATCTCTGATCACTATCTCCCCTTTGACTTTGAATCTAAAGGGTGATGCTTATATCTGATATGTGCTATTATTGTTACTATGTTATTGAAATGATTTCTAAGGATGATGCTAATAATCAAGTTGTTAAATCTGAGAGAAAACTCCTTTTGCTTATTTATAAACTTGTTTACAACTTTATAAAGGTACGACTATTTATAAATCATTACAGTTGAATTGTTTTTTGCTGCAGAACTTCAGTCCTTCCACAGCATGATCTAGTAATGAGGTTGTTGAACTCTGAGTCTTTTTTGAGTCATCTGTTAAGCCTCAGATTAGATCAGAAAGAAAGTCAGAATCTGTACAGGAAGCCCTTGCCTCATTCATCATCTTCACCTACTAGAAAACTGATGGAGAATTTGTAATGTCACTGAGTGGCAAGGGGACAGATGGTGAACCATAATCCTTATCAGGGGATGGCTTTTTCTCTTTTACTTGGTGTCTGATTCACTGTATTTCATTAGCTTCATTTTTCTCATCTGTCACTTCAAACAATATAATACATAGATTGTAATTAATAAAACCTCTATTGTAGTCTACGTCTGAAGTCAGGGACCTTAACAGAGTTGAGCCTTTTGTATAATTAAAATGCCCTCTCTAGTTTTAAACTTGTCAGTGTCATATATATTTAATTTCATTTTTCAAGGGATACTGTCACTAAAGGCATTATTTTGACACAGGATACTGCATTTCAGGCTTTTTCAAATTTACTGGTTGACAAATTTATAAACCATAAATATAATGGAAACTTAAACCTTTTTATTTCAAGTATTTTTAAGAACTTGCTTGTACAATGCATTAGGCCCTTACCAGGGAACAATAGTTAGTGGTGTCATACAAACTCACCTATGATACACATTACAGTTTCTTAAGTCTCTCAACACCTTTGGTTTAATGTGAATTAACTTCTCTGTGTAGTGCCTTCATTTTGGATACTGTTAGGTTAATAGCCAGGAATGCAGCCAAGAAAAATTAATCAGTAATTATAAGTCAACTTTAAAGAGTTTCTTCAAAATATTTCTTGCAGATAAGATCATTTGTGAGGAATGATGTCAATAAGAGTTTGTTATAGTTTTTTTTTTTTTTTAGTTCTAACTAAAACTCTGGTGTCCAGAGAATTGTTCTCTTTAGTAGAAGCAGCTAGCCTAAGTTTTTGATACATAGTAGATGTTGAGTTAAATGTTAATGATTTGAGCTACAGCTTATATATGTATTATTTTCAATGTGCAGTATCTGTGGGCACAGTTTGAAATATTACCTGTGTAAAAATGCCATGTTTGAAGTAGAGTGTTATTTTATCTGCCCTTTCTGAAACTTTCCTCTTCCTCTTCTTCCCACTCTGCACACTGTCATCTCTTTCCTTATTACCTTATCTTTTTTACCTTTGATTTTGCTAGTTGCTTTTGCCTTGTCATTCTGAGAACACAATAAATGCAGGCTTTAATTCCTTTGTCTTCCACTCCTTGGTTTTCATAGAAGACAATGAGGGAGTGTTGTAAAGGTGCCTCTCATTTTTTGCATTTTTAAAAATCTTATTTCTTTGGAAAACATAATAATTTTAATAATGTAAGAAAAGTAACATTTTATTCTCGAATAATGTGATATTGAATTTTAGGTTCCAAACTTCATTCAGACGTTACAGGATGAAGTTAGGAAAAAAAATTTAAGGTAAAACATGACATTAATTTCCTGCCTGTGCAGCTTAGTATCTGGCACTGCCTCATCTTGAACATAAACCTTGATCTAGAGAACTTCCTTGAAGCATGACAGATTTATTTCAGTTTTAGAAGAATAAAAAATAAAAATACATTATTATAATTATTTTTTCAAAGTAGACATTCAAACCATTTTAAAGGATCTGTAACAATTAGCTTGCACAAAATTTAAGTCCAAGTGGATCAAAGGCCTTAACATAAAACCAGACATACTAAATCTAATAGAAGAGTAAGTGGGGAAAAACCTGGAACTTATTGGCATAGGTGACAACTTCCTGAACAGAACACCAATAGCTCAGGCTCTAACATCAACAATCAATAAATGGGACCTCATGAAACTGAAAAGCTTCTGTAAGGCAAAGTACACTGTCATTAAAACAAAACGACATAGCCGGGCGTTGGTGGCGCACGCCTTTAATCCCAGCACTTGGGAGGCAGAGGTAGGTGGATCTCTGTGAGTTCAAGGCCAGCCTGGTCTACAAAGTGAGTCTAGGAGAGCCAGAGCTGTTATACAGAGAAACCCTGTCTCGAAAAAAAAAAAAAAAACAACAGCCTACAGATTGGGAAAAGATCTTCACCAAGCACACATCTGACAAAGGGCTAATATCCAAAATCTATAAAGAACTCAAGAAATTAAACACTAGCAAACCAAGTAACCCAATCAAAAAAATGGAGAACAGATCTAAACAGAGAATTTACAAAAGAGGAATCTAAAATGTCTGAGAGACACTTGAAGAAATGCTCAACATCCTTAATCGTCAGAGAAATGCAACTCAAGACAACTCAGATTCCATCTCACTCCTGTCAGAATGGCTAAGATTAAAAACTCAAAAGACAGCATATGCTGGTGAAGCTGTGGAGAAAGGGGAACACTCCCACATTTCTGGTGGGAGTGCAAACTTGGACAACCATTATGGAGGTCAGTCTGGCGATATCTCAGAAAACTTGGAATTGCTTTACCTCTAGACCCAGCCATACCACTTCTAGGCATATATCCAAAAGATTCTTCAATATTCCACAGGGACATCTCCTCAACTATGTTCATAGCTTCTTTATTTATAATAGCTAGAAACTGGAAACAACCCAGATGTCCTTCAACCAAAGAATGGATTAAAAAAAAAACTATGGTACATTTACACAATGGAATACTACTCAGCTTTCAGAAACAAGGAAATCATGCAATTTGCAACCAGATGGATGGAACTAGAAAAGCTCATCCTGAGTGAGCTAACTCAGACTCAGAAAGATACATATGCACATGGCATATATTCAGTTATAACTGGATTTTAGCCATTATAATATAGGATAACCATCCTACAATCAATAGTCCCAAAAGAGCAGGAACAGGTACTTGGTTACCTATCAATGGGACACCCCACCCTAGTGGAACTGCCATGTATGGCTCCTGTGCAAGGGGAAGCTCAGATCTCATGTGACTAGCGAACTGAGTGGAGCTGATACATGGAGACACCCCACACCAGAGGGATGGGATTGATGGGAGAAGAGGTAGAGAGTGAGAGGGAGGGGTTGGGAAGGGGTGGAGTGAGGGAGTGGCAATGGAGACTTAATAAAATAATAAATAAATGTTTTAAAAAACTTTGGTATTTTAAGATGTTGAAGATGTGAAGTAAATAATTTACTTTGATGTGTCATATTTTATGAAATGTGTTTATCTGAAAAGCTATACATTGACAGTTAAACATTCTGTATTTTATCACTTATATTTTTATTCTTATTCTGTTTTAGAATATTATTTCCCACAGATCATGACTCTTATCTGTATAGTTCAGTATTTGTGTCTTTTTTTTTAAATAAAATAAGGAACATGAAGCCATTAGGAGTAGACAGACTAAATATCAGAATCATAAGCTTTAGGATCAGTTATTTCATTTAATATAGTGAATTATGCTAGAGAGACTGTGGTCTTTTATGCTGGGCAAGGAAATTAAAGTATTCAGATGTAAACTTCAAAAAGATGTCTGTATAGGTATTAATGTTTTTATATACATTATTTGTACTCCAAGTTACAACAATATTTATTAAGAATTTAGTTGTGGCCAGGCGTGGTGGCGCACACCTTTAATCCCAGCACTTGGGAGGCAGAGGCAGGCGAATCTCTGTGAGTTCGAGGCCAGCCTGGTCTACAGAGCGAGTCCAGGACAGCCAGAGCTGTTAGACAGAGAAACCCTGTCTCGAAAAACCAAAAAGAAAAAGAAAAAAAGAAAGAATTTAGTTGTGGTGTAAAAACTAGACTTGATGTGAGTGTGTAGAATTGTCTGTCATTGACTAGCTTTTGCACTTATCACATTGACATTTAAAATATTAGGAAGGTATTCCAGATTTGTCTTTTGATTCCTTCAGTTTTACTAAGTAAGCACGTGAGACCAGGAAGAGTAGCTGTGTTGAGTTGCAGATTTGATGGAGAGCTCTGTTCTTGGCTTATTTCTATTCATCACAGACTCGAGTAGAAAAGAATGAGTCCTAGTGCTTACTCAGAACCAACAGTATAAAATGGTGTTGTGGATTATTCCTAAGGACTGATAGTACAGAAGGACATTCGGGGCTCCTGTAGGGTAAGGTCTGGTGCTCATTGCTTTACTTCTGCCCATGCCACAGTAATTAGAATTCTGAGTAGCTATAGAAGGTGAGCTGCTTCTTACTCAGTAACTTATTCCTCCCGTGCATAAGTCATCTTGCAGTAACTGTAATGTGTAATTTAACTTTCTTTGAAGAGCTTGCTTTTCTTTGCATTTCTCTAATTAATTTTAATAGTTATGAATATACTAATATGCATTATATAAAATTATCAAAGTAGAAAAAGTAATGTCCTCTGTTAACATTTTGGTCTACTTATATTCATTATTTATATGCTAATATAAATCTTAACTAAACATGCATGCAACGTGTTACACAGATTTGAATCCTGAAACTTATTTAACATTGTGAAATGAGTATTTTAGAAATGTGAATTGTTTTTAAAAAATTAATCAAATGATACGTACCATTCCTTTAACATATATGCCATAATTATATAACTAATTGTCAACTTCTGTTTCCTCATATACTTACTGCAGTTAGTTTCTTTATAGTGGAATTATTTGTGCCTCCATTTTCTTATGCTAGTTTTACTGAAGTAAAATTATCTAAAGTAACGTTTTTAAACTCAGCATTTATTAAATGTTAGATAGACAAGGCTATAGAACTTGTTTAGCAAGGTGGACTGTATGTATTAGCACAGCTACCAGCTAGTGGGTAGATCCTGCAGACAAGCTTCCTTTCAGTCCTCAGCCATGGGATTAAGTGAAAGGCATTTGAACCTTATCAAACTAGCTACTGCAAGCAGTGGGGACAGTTTTGTTCAGCAAAATTATTTAGCATGTTCCAGTTCTGTGTTATTCTGTGGTTGGCAGTAACTTTTGCCCTGTTCCATGAGTTATATATGAGTCAGGCAAAAAGGGTCAATGCAAATGTATCATTTCTCTTAGTATAGCACCTCATTGTTTTTATATTTCTGTAAGAGATGGGTTTCCTCTATATTTACACATTTCAGTCTCAGTAGTATATGCTTTTGGTATATGGATACTGTGCAAAATTATGTTTATTTCAAGTCCAGCTCTTAGATACTTGAGAAAGAAGATTATTGTGATTTCATCTACTTCTTTTTTTCAAAGAAAGCAGGAATTTCAAAGTTCATGTATACGTGTTATTTATGCTTGTGAAGTGACTGTCTTTCAAACTGGTTATTATGGTGAATATATTTTTTTACAGTATACACAATGGTAGATGGAAAAGTTTGGTAATCTCCATGTCCTCATTGCCAGCCTTCTAGTGGCAAATTCAAGATGACTTCTGCCTCTAGGACATTTCACTTATGTCCACTGAATTGTTTTTAAAGCCTCTTGCATATTTTAAGCAATGGCTCCTTTTAGGGGTACAGTTCTGACCAGAGAAATCCATAGCCTTGCCAATGGCTAAGCACATACTAAGTACAGAGCTACACCCTAAGCCCTTCAGTGATGATTACTTATTTTAAGGGCTTTCTGCTTGAAGATTTTAATTACGTTTATTTATTTAGTGCATGTCTACATGAGTGCATGAGTGTATGTGTGCATATGTATAGGTGTGTATGTGTGTGTTAGGGCATGTGCATATGGCAGTTAGGGGACAACTTGAAGGAACTGGTTCTCTCCTTCTACCATATGGGTCCTGGGTAGCTAACTGAGGTCATTTTATTCAAAGGCAGGTTCCTTCTGTCCTGAGGGCTGAGCCTTCTCACTATGCCCTCAGACATTTTTTTTTAGTAGATTCCCCAGAAAGTGCACATAAGAATATGTTTTAGAGTTTTAAGATATTGATAATAGCTCATTTATGTACTTTTTACTTGGAAGTTAGTTTTACATTTTATTAGTTTTGTTTTGTCTTGTTTTTAATCTTCGAGAGTAATGTACACATTGGTTGTTTTGTGGCATAAAATGCTGTTGTCTAAAAGGTGGATGGTTACCTTTATTTTATGGGAAGATACTTGATTTTCTTTGTGTGTTTATGTGTATTTCTTTCTCTAAATAGCAAACAATTTTCCTTTTTCCTTTTCTTTGGAGCCAGAAAGTTTAAGAGGTTATGACTTGGTATTATCTACTAAGGTTTTTTTTTAATTTTTGAAAATAAGGTGTTATTCTTTAGCTCAAGCTGGCCTGGAAATCACGATGTGATATAGGTAACCTCAGACTCTTGGTAGTACTCCAGCCTCAACCTCCCTGTTCTGTAGGTATAAGTGGGAGTCCTAACTGGTTTCTACTATTCTTGTTGGTTTGTTTAGGGTTGCATTGTATTTACTCTTTGACTTGGTAACTTCTACTTGTGAAAAAGTGCCCCCCCTTTTTTGGTTTATGAAACTTCCTTTATCCTTTTACTTTCTTTTTTTCCTTCCTTCCTTCCTCCTCCCTCCCTTCCTCCCTCCCTCCCTTCTTCCTTCTTCCTTCTGTTTCTATGATGATGTGAGAAGAATATGAGCACATTAACACAGTTCAAGCTCATTTCCAACACTCTAACACACATAGCTAAGAATAGTTTCCAAAGTTAACATCTGTTTTTACATTTGCTCTTTGTTACTCAGTCAAGATTTTGACTGTAGCTTTGGGCACGTTGTTTGTATTCTTTTATTACTTGAAATGAAGAAAATAAAATTATAATACTTCTCATTGTGTCTTAATTTTAGTTCTAAAAACTAAATGAGTGATTTTTATGTAAAATAGTTTGGTAAATTATTATTATGTAACACTGATTTACAATAAATTTGTTAGTGTTTTCATCTGTTCATTTAAAATATTAATGTTTTATTTTATCTGCCATATGCCAGGAATGATTATAAACAGAAATTTTGTTTTATTGGGGACTATAAGTAAAGATGTGCTGTTTTGCAAGCTGTAGAAGAAAATAAATACAGTAAGGAGATAACGAGCAATATAGGTCATTGCCTAAAGTTCTTTATTTTACTGGAGAACGTGGATATTCCTGGTGAAGGAATATTACGGTAAGGAGCTGCATGCAGCTCTGAGACAGTAATGTTTCTGATGAGTGTGTGGGGAGTATTACTACCCTCTGTGGTAATGAAATTACCCAGTGTGATGGAAACAAGTGTGTGTGTGGTGTGCACACAGTCAACCAGTTACCTTTTTCTAATGCTCTACAAATTTTTTTTAGACAATCTCTCAGTAAAACCAAAGTTGATTGTTTTCTTTTTTGTTTGTTTGTTTGTTTATGTATTCAAGTTATGTTTCCATCACAGTGTCCTCTTTCCACCCTTCCTGGTTCCACCCTCCCACCCTCTCCTCCCTCTCCCACCCATCCCACTCCTCCACAGTGGGGTGTACCTACATATCAGCCCCCCTCAGTTTAGCACTCATATGGGGGCTAAGAGCTTCCTCTCGCACTGGGGACCTAAATAGCAACACCCCTAGGGCAAATTGCCCCACTAACAGGTAACAAACTCTATGTTCCTGGGGGGGGTGTTGTTGTTGTTTTGGAGTGTTGGTTATAGGATAGTTATCCTGTACTATATGGCTAAAATCTGATTACAAGTGAATAGATGCCATGTGCATCTTTCTGAGTCTGGGTTAGCTCACTTAGGGTGAGCTTTTCTAGTTCCATCCATTTGGCTGCGAACTGCAGGATTTCCTTGTTTCTGATATCTGAGTAGTATTCCATTGTGTAAATGTACCGCAGGGTTGTTTTGTTGTTGTTGTTTTGTTTTTATCCATTCGTCAGTTGAGGGACATCTGGGTTGTTTCCAGTTTCTAGCTATTACAAATAAGGCTGCTATGAACATAGATGAGGAATGTCCTTGTGGTTTGGTGAGGAATCATTTGGGTGGATACCCAGATGTGGTAAGACTGGGTCTTGGACTGACTGGCCATGGTGCTCTGGGCCCTGCCTGTCTCTGTCTCCTGTGCTGGAGCTACAGCCGTATTCTGCCATATTTATACCTTGCTTTTACATTGGTGCTGCTCTCTGAGCTCAGATCTCATGTTTGCACAGCAAACATTCTACCCACTGAGCCTTCCCTCCAGCCCCTAAGG
>CAJQZJ010034990.1:0-35742 GCA_907164525.1 Lophiomys imhausi | reverse complement strand
AGAGAAAGAACCATTTGTTGGAATGAAAAGAGAAGCTGTTGGGGGGGAAGAGGGTGGAAGGGTGGGACAGGAAGGGGGAATAGGGAAGGGTTTGTGACTGAGATGTAACTTGAAAAAAAAATAAAGTACTTATAAAAAAAAAAAAAGAAAGAAAGAAAAAAAAACCGTAAGTGAGGATGTGAAGCAAGGGGAACACGTCTCCATCTCTGATTGAACTGCAAACTTGTACTGTCACTTTGGAAAGAAATATAGTGATTTCTTAAAAAAAAAAAAAAAAAAAGGGAATCTCTCTACTTCAAGATCTAGCTATATCACCCTTGGGCAGATACCCAAAACTTTCACAAAGACAGTTGCTCAATTATGTTCACAACAGCATTATTCATAATAGCCCCAAACTGGAAGCAATGTAGACAAACCTCAATCAAAGAATGGATAAAGAGGATGTGGTACATTTACACTAAGGTGTATTACTTAGCTGTTAAAAAATATTACATCATTTAATTTGCAGAAATGGTAGAACTAGACAAAACCATTCTGAGTGAGGTAACCCAGACTGGAAAGACAAATATAGTACGTATTCACTTATAAGTGGATATTAACTGTCAAGAAAAGGATAACTGGGAGGCCTGTCCTTTTCTGAAGAGAAATAGAGAAGGAGAAGAAGGGTAGGAGGTGATAGTGGAGGAAACAACTGGGAGGATAGGAAAGAGGGGAAATTGTAGTTGAGATTTAATATATTAGACAATAAATTAATTAAAAAACAAGGAAGATGCTGACCTTTTTCTATTGTATGGTTTTGGCTTCTTTGTCAAAAATTAAGTGACCATAAGTGTGTGGGTTCATTTCTGGGTCTTCAATTCGATTCCCTTGATCCACTGGTCTGTATCTATACCAGTACCATGCTGTTTTTACTACTATTGCTCTGTAGTACAGTTTGAAATCTGGGATGGTGATACCTCCAGATTATTTTTGTTTGTTTGTTTGTTTATAATACAGATTGATTTAGCTATTCTGGGTTTTTTTGTTATTCCAGATGAAGTTGAGAATTTTTTTTCCAGGTATATAAAGAATTGTGTTTGTATTTTGATAGGAATTTCATTGAATCTGTATATTGCTTTTGGCAGGATGGCCATTTTTTTTATGTTGATCCTACCTATCCATGAGCATGGGAGATCTTTCCATCTTCTGATGGCCTCTTCAATTTCTTTCTTCAAGGACTTGAAGTTCTTGTCATAGAGGTTTTTCACTTGCTTGGTTAGAATTAGCCCCAGGTATTTTATATTGTTTGTGGCTATTGTGAAGGGTGTTGTTTCCCTAATTTCTTTTATTTGTTGTATAAAGAAGGGCTTCTGATTTTTTTGAATTAATTTTGTATCCAGCCACCTTGCTGAAGGTGTTTATCAGCTGTAAGAGTTCTCTGGTGGAATTTTTGGGGTCTCTAATGTATACTATCATATTGTCTAAAAATAGGGATAATTTGACTTCTTCCTTTCCAATTTGTATCCCCTTGATCTCCGTTAGCAGTCTTATTGCTATAGCAAGAACTCCAAGTAATATGTTGAAGAGATATGGTGAAAATGGACATCCTTGTCTTGTCCCTGAGTTTAGAGGAAATGCTTCAAGTTTCTCCACATTTAATTTGATGTTGGCTACTGGCTTTGCTGTATATCGCCTTTATTATTTCTAGGTATGGTCCTTGTATGCCCATTCTCTCCAGGACTTTCAGCATAAAGGGGTGGTGGATTTTGTCAAATGCTTTTTCGGCATCTATCAAGATGATCATGTGTTTTTTTTTTCTTTCAACTTGTTTATATGGTGAATTATGTTCATGGATTTTCATATGTTGAACCATCCCTGCATTCCTGGGATGAAGCCTACTTAATCATGATGTATGATAATTTTGATGTGTTCTTGGATTCGGTTTGCCATTATTTTATTAAGTATTTTGCATATATCTTCATGAGGAAGATTGGTCTGATGTTCTCTTTCTTTGTTGGGTCTTTGTGTGGTTTAGGAATCAGTGTGACTGTTGCTTCATAGAATGAGTTCAGTAGTGTTCCTTCTGTTTCTATTTTGTGAAAGAGTTTGAAGAGTATTGATATTATCTTTTCTTTTAAGGTCTGTTATAATTCTGGGATGAAACCACCTGGCCCTGGGGTTTTTATGGTTGAGAGATTTTTAATGACTGTTTCTATTTCCTTAGGGGTTATAGGCTGTTTAATATGTTAACCTGATCTTGTTTCAACTTTGGTAGTTGGAATCTATCAAGAAAATTTTCCATTTTACTTAGGTTTTCAAATTTGGTGGAGTATAGAATTTTAAAGAAGGACCTAAAGATTCTCTGGATTTCCTCAATGTCTGTTGTCATTTCTTCCTTTTCATTTCTAATTTTGTTGATTTGAGTTTTTCCCCCTCTGCTTTTTAGTTAATTTGATTAAGGGTTTGTTTATTTTGTTGATTTTATCAAAGGACCAACTCTTGATTTCATTGATTCTTTAGATCATTCTTTTTTTTTCTAAGTTGTTGATTTCAGCCCTAAGTTTGATGATTCCTTGACTTCTGCTCCTCTTGGGAGTGTTTGCTTCTTTTTTTTCCAGTTCTTCCCAATACCATGCAATGGAAAAAGGACAGCATCTTCAACAAATGGTGCTGGTCCAACTGAATGTCGACATATAAAAGAATGGAATTAGGCCCATACTTATCACCTTGTACAAAACTTAATTCCAAGTGTACCAAAGACCTTAACATAAGGCTGGACACATTAAATCTACTAAAAGAGAAATTAGGAAAAACCCTTGAACTCATTGGCAAAGGTGACACTTCCTGCACAGAACACTAATAGCTAAGGATATAAGATCAACAATCAATTAATGGGACCTCATAAAACTGAAAAGCAAAAGTAAGGCAAAAGACATTGTCATTCAAACAAAATGGCAGCCTACAGATTGGGAAAAAAATCTTCACCAACACTACATCTGACAGAGGGCTAATATCTAAAATTTACAAAGAACTCAAGAAATTAAATGCCAGGAAACCAAATAATCCAATCAAAAAAAATGGTAACAGAGCTAAACAGAGAATTCACAAAGGAGGAATCCTTAATGGCCAAGAAACACTTGAAGCCATGCTCAGCATCCTTAATCATCAGAGAGAGACTTGAAGAAATGCTCAACATCCTTAATTATCAGAGAAATGCAACTTAAGACGACTCTGAGATTCCATCTCATACCTGTCAGAATGACTAAGATCAAAAGCTCAATGACAGCACATACTGGTGAGGGTGTGGAGAAAGGGGAACTCTCCAGAGGAGTGGGATGGAAGGGTTAGGGGGAAAAAATGAAATGAGAAGTTTCGGCCTTTTGCTACTGATTGTCATAAACTGTTTAGGATAATTAAGAAATGCTAACTAATAGTCACGCAAACCGGTCATTGTGTTAGGTACTATGACAGTCTATTATAGTATTTTCTAAGCTAATCAGAAATCAAGTTGCTAAGAGACAAGCAAGATTTGCTTATCCAAATATAAGAAATAGATAGGGCCTCTTCCAAAACCTCAAGAGATCTGCAGAATATGGCATTCAAAGATATTTTCTTAACTTTATATTTTTTTGATATTGAGACATGTCAACTCCTGACAGCACCCCCTATTCTACTCCAGGTAGAAGATGAGCATCGAAGAATCTCCAGTGGGAGATGATTGAATTAGTGGCAAGCCTATCTCTTGGCAGGAAAAACCGCTTGCTTCAACTGTAGACAGAATGCTGTCCAAAAAGGACAAAACTTGGAAGCAGGTAAGTCGACAGCCTAGCTCTGCCAAGACAGGGTAGGCAAGTACTTCATAATTCCTGCTCTACAATCAATGTCTGTCAGAGAAATGGGGCCAAATGACTGATGATTGATGCTGTAATGTATGGAGAGAAAATGGGAACTGTCCAGGCAACCACGGGTATGCCATCTCTTAGTTTTGGAAGCTGTGGGCCCTGCACTTCCTATATAATCAGCTATATTTATCCCTCTCAGGTCTCTGAGGTGGTTGAGGAATAGATAGCTAGAGTCTTATAGTTAAATTTTGAGTTGTTTAGGATTCAAGAGGGTGTTCTGGATCTAAGAAGATATTTTTAAAATTGTGATGCAAGTTAGTATGAAAGCTGAGTTAGATATAGAACTTTAAACTCATGGAAATGGTTAGATAATAGAATGTTACAGTCAGGTGCCAAAAACATATGGACTGGACATCGGGAATGTATGCTAAGCCATATAACTCTCATAATTGTGGCCTATTTATTTCTGTTGTTTTGTATTGTATTTATAGTTATAATAGAAAGAACCATTTGTTGGACTGAAAGGGAGAGCTGTTGGGGGAAAAAATACCTTAAACTAAAAAAAAAGGAAAGGGGATGGGTGGGTTGAGGGAGAAGAGGGTGGGAGGGTGGGACTGGAGGGGGGAGTAGGGAGGGCATTGTGATTGAGATATAACTTGAAGAAATAAAAAATAAAGTAAAAAAAAAAAATCCACCTGCCTCTGCCTCTGCTACAATCAAAGACATGCACTGGCATGGACATGCTTGTTAATTTATGATAGTGAGTGGTTTGTGGAAAACACCCAAGGTAATACAGATATTTACTTTTTATTTACTACTTAATCTTTATCTGGATCATTACCATATCAAGATGGAACTTCTAGTGAAGTGGCTATGTAGGTAAAGGCATCCTCAACCACACCCCCTGATTTTAAGGCCCTACATGCTTATAATGAAGGAGAGAACTGACTCTTTCAAGCCATATGGTGACCTAATGTACATGCCAAGGTGTAGCAAGAAAGACAGAGTCACACCAGATACCACCAGGGTTTTCAGATGTAGTGTCATTCTCTTGGGATCATCTGGACCAATCCTGAGTCACTGGTCTGGAGTGAACATGGCAGGGGAAGGTTCTATTTAACCTCCAGTTCTCAGAGGAGCATGGGGTGTGTTGGAGAGAACCTTCTCTGAGTGTAAAAGTTCCTTTAGGTGAAATCATGACAGCTCTGAGGGAGGCTATTTTTTGAGTCAGCAACCATTTATTGCAGCTTGTGTATCTTAAAATACCAACTTTATAACATCTCTACTTTTTGAATCTTAACTTTGATGGGTGAAGGTTTTTGAAGCATGGGAAATGGGGAGGAATTCTTTGGGGTAAATGCATTCTATTGGTTGAGATTGAGATGTTGGTAATGCCATATTTACATGGGGAATAGTCCCAGGGAATGGTTACATGACTAAGGTTGCCTGTGACTTCCTGGGGGGGGCGGTTTGCTTGGATTATGTGCTCCAAGGAAGGTAGCTACTTTGAGGGTTTGTTTTCACATGCCCCTGAGGCAGGTAGGAACAGAGAGAGAGCTTTGTTCCATGCCTTGCATTCTCAGGATGGGTCATGAATCATGGGCAAACAGATGTAATTGGTAAAGCCTGGGACTATATTCTGCCACATGCCAGGGCAATCTGCATTCTAAAAACTCTTACTAATTCACTAAAGAAAACTCTCATTGCACTGACTAATTCATTCAATTTGGTGATGGCCAGAGGGCAGAAAATGTGGTTGCCTTTTTGGCAGATCAGCAAAGCTAGATACAGGGCAAAAAAAAAAAAAAAAAAAAAAAAAAAGCAACCACACTTCTGACATGATAGTCATTAAGGTATTAAAGATAAGCACACCTTCTTTTGTGAATAATTCATAGACTCTTGAAGAAGCCAGGGTAGGTTAATAAAAGAATTGTAGAAAAATCTATGTATAAGTTTGAATAGAGAGCAGAATGATTGGCTACATGGATGAGGCAGCATATATGACCACAGAGGAAGGTTAGATATTGGGGTCTTTCTCTCCATCCTTTGAATATGATACATTAACTCTTAGCTTTGGTGCTTATTATCCGAGATATGGTCTTCATTTTCTCTATATCCTGCTTACTTTGTGATTTTGAATTTCTAGAAGTCTTCTTTTGTTGAACTAAGTAAGCACTTGGTAATGTAGTTTTGACAGGATTTCCCTGTTTTAAAGTGTTAAGAAGCACTGAATGTTAAGAAGACAAATGTTTATTGTATGAGAGAATACACTTCTAAAGGCCTCATTTAGTTAGGTCCTGCTTGCAACTTGTTCTTGAATTTATAGAATAGAAAAATGATGAGTTCTTATTTTGGTGAATTTCATACCTGAGTTTAATGCATTTTGATCATAACTACTCCTTCCCCCTTTAACTACTCCTATGTTCCCTTCCTTCTTTCCCTCTCAAGTTCATATCCTCTATAATAGTTATTGTATTATATTCTAATGCGTCCAGTTATTTTTGTTTGTATGTTCTCGAGTATAAGGCTGACTACCTCTTTTTGGTCAACATATATTACCAGGCTTGTCCCTCAAGAAAACTGACTTGACCCTCAGTAGCAGTCTACTATCTGCAGTTCTTTAACCAGGGGTAGGACCTTGTGTGCTCTTCCCCAACCATGCTGGAATGTTGATTGACATGGTCTTTGGCAGATAACCATATTGTTGGGATGAAACATCCCTGTCATGCCCTGAAGACCTATTTCTCCATAGTCCTCCTGGTCTGCCTGGCTCTTACAATATTTTGACCCCCTCTTCCTCAGTGTTTCCTAAGCCTTGGGTGTAGGGGTCGTGTTGCAAATGTTCCATTTGGGGACCACATAGTCACTTATTCTCTGAACTTTGACCAGTATGATTCTTTGTTGATAAAGAAGGTTTAATGAGGTTGAGCACTCGAACATCAATTTCTACACAGAATGATGTCCTGTGTGCTTGATTCCCCATGAACTCTTGCACTTGACTTTCCTTTGGAAATTCTTCACTGTCCTTTGCCCATACAACTCCTTTTATATTTTAGACTTCAGATTCAATGTCATATTTTTATTAAGTTTGGCTGGCCACAACCATCCAAAAGAAAAACATTTACTCACTTTCTCAAGACACCATCTCTCTCAAGGCAGTTTTTCATCCTCTACATCTTCATCATTACATCATGTTCTCCAAACAACAGTGTCAGTGTCTCTTTTTAAAAATCCTGTGTTCTTATCATTCATCTCCACATCTGAAATAGTGTGTCTTAAGATAGGTTTCACAGTAAGTAGACACCAGAGCAAAGACCATTTGCAGATGATCTTGTAAGCATATATTTCAGAAGAAAGAGAGATGAGAGAACAGGTCAGGCAAATAAGAAAAGAGATCAGCCAAAATATACTTTCAGGAGATGTCACAGCCTTAGGCTCACTTAAAGCAGAGAAATCCATATCCCAGATCAAGGTAAGGGAGTTGTTTCTCCTCAGGCCAGTCACTGGAAATGAGCCACTCCTAGGGTATATAAATCCCTTGTGTCTTCCAAGTCTTTACTTTTGTAGAAAAAAAAAATGGGCAAATTGACTCTAGAATCCCCAAGGATGGTGTTTAATGAACATAGTAAAGGTGTCCCCTATAAGTATGGAACAGAAGGTATGTGTGTGTGCACAGACATTGTAAAAGGAATCTACTGGATTTAGTAGAGACTGTTGACTTCATAGTAAATGCTGATAAGTATCTGTCAATGGATAATTAAAAACCATCTTTCAGACTGAGTGACAACAGAAGAATTAATCCAAATTATTATGTGGGCATTCTATGTGTTATAGTTAGAAGAGTGACAAACATGAGATTGTGTTTCAGAGGTGTAAGAATTAGAAAAGATTCTATTGTATTTTAAAGAATGAATAACTAGCAGTTGATTGATTTACTTGAAAATATATAAGGAAGATTGGAAATGTTTATTAATTATGAATCTAAATATATTTCTAAGGAGAAGTCAGGCTGTTTCAAGTTTGTCTAATATTTTCAATGGGTTTTAAAGGAAATATGATAATATGTTGTAATGACTTGAAGATGAAATGTCTCCTTTAGGCTAACGTATTTTAATACTCAGTTCACAGCTGTTGGTGTTATGTTGGGAGTTTGTACAACTTTAGAGGATAGACATTGAAGGGAGTCAATCATTGAGGGAGTGGGCTTTATGTTTCTATATTCCAGTTCCACTTCCTGTCTGCTCTTTGCTTCTTGACTGCTGATGTAGTGTAACTGGCATTATTATCCTTCCACTGTGACAGCCTTGAAACATTCCTATTATGCCTTCTTTCCAATGACTGGGCATTCACCAAGCCAAGTACCAAAATAAACATATCTTCCCTTCTTGTACTTAAAAATGTTTTTGGTAATTTCATACATAAATACACTATCTACTTTCTTTACTCTCCAGAATTCCTATTCCTCCTCTAACTCTCTCTCTCTTTTTCTTTCCTACCAACTCCAGTTAGTGATATCTGTATGCCCCTGGCTGTGGGGTACTACCCGCTTGAGCAAGGGCAACCTATCCTTGCCCATAACAGTGAAGGAAACTAATTATTCCTCTTCTGGAAGTCATCAACTGCCAGTAGTTCTTCAGATAAGGACCTTCTAAGACCTTCCACCATCCCAAAAGGAGTTGATTGGTTTGACTTGGTGCAGATTTGTCCAAGCAACATGGCTGCTGTGAATTCATGCATGCAGCAGTCCTGGGAAGTTATTAAGACATTATTTTGCAGAATTTTTCCCAACCTCTGGTTCTTACAATATTTTCACCTTTTCTTCCCTGATGTTCCCCCAGCCTTTCTTTTCAGGTTTTTGGTCACAATGATGAAAGAAGAAACTAACATACATATGTATTTATAAAATGTCAGTAAATACTATAATTATAGAAATATTCTGTATATAAGCTAGTAGTGTCACCTACTGTGTTGTTGTTTACAGACACACAATAGTAAACCATAGAGTGTAACAACACAAATAATTATTACAAATACAAGAGAAAACTAATATAGCTTCTCATTTTGTCTTGGGTCTGAATAGAAAACATGATGAATGACATCTTTGACCAGTATTTCTTAATCATTTGGCCAATGAGATGTTTCCATGAATCTCTGTGCTATACCTGGTGGAGGGTCATTATGAGCTCAATATCACCATGATTAGTTCTGAAGGAAGCATATATAGTAATAATTTGTCTTCACTCTCAATCATACAGCAACATATAATTCATGGTTGTGTACTGCAGGAAAAAGTGATAGTCATAAAGGAGTGGCTGCTATAACAGAAACTGACAGATGCATGGTGTTTGGTCAACTGCTTGAACTTTCCTGTGAGCACAGATCTTATTTTTACTAGTTTCCACAGATGTCAGCACTGCACAATGTTATTTACAACTGTACTGACTCTCAATGCTCATTTTATTTGTTTTAGAAATATGAATTCATTTAGGAAAATTACACTTAAGCCCAGGGTAAATTTAAGGGGAATATTATTTCAGTTAGGTGGAATTACAAGTGTTAGCTAATATTTTTGCCTTTTCTCCTTCTTCCATGAGAGCATTACTGACATGTTCGTTGGTGAGTGAATTACCTTGTATCAGGAAAATATGAGAAGAAACATAGTAACCAGTGAGACTATCAACTTAGACCTGATGGGTAAAGAAAATTGAAAGATTATAAAAAGGATTTGAGGCACTAGTGACAGATTTGAAGATAATTATGAACACCCAGAAAGAAAGGACACTATACTACCAGCTACTACAAAAGTAAGAACTTCAGAAGAGAAAAATTGCAAAGAAATATTTAAATACTTCTGTAGAAAAAAATATACATTACTTATAATGACAAATAATGAGACAATAGAGTTCATAGCATGGAACATTTATGCCCAGATTAAGATAAAATAATGTTAAAGAAGTGTGGTAAAACAACTGATGGTTTGTGTTTTTATGACCAGCTAGACTTAAAAAAGGGAAGAGGTGCAAAAAAGACATTACACATGAGATTAAGAATACAAAGGACTAAGAGGACTTTCTTTTAAAAAATTATTCACTAATAGTTTCCTACATTTATGTAATGAATTTTAGTCACTTTCATCCCTATGCTGGTTACTTTTATGTTAACTTGACAAAAACTATAGTCATCAGAGGGGAAGAAACCTCAGTTGAGATATTGTCTCCAAAATATCTGGCAGTAGGCAAACCAATAGGAAATTTTCTTTATTTGTGATATGGGAGGGTCCAAATCATTGTGGATTGTGGCACCCATAGGCTGGTGGTCCTAGATGGTATAAGAAAGCAGGGTGAGCAAACCATGGAGAACAAGTCAGTAAAATGTACTCCTTCATTGTTTCTGTATCAGATCTTACTTCCAGGTTCCTATTCTGCATAAGTTTCTGTCCTAAGTTCCTTAAGTGATGGATTGCAAGTGAAATAAGCCTTTTCCTCCCTAAGTTGCTTTTGGTCATGTTGTTCCACCACAGCAATAGAAATCCTCACGAAGACAATCCCTGTTATATGCCTTCATGCCCCTCCCACTCTTGGTGGAACACTTCTTCACAGCAAGTCATTTTGCTGTGTGGCCCACCGAGTTTATGTGGGATGTTATTCACTGGAGCAAGGGCCATATATTTGTGGCTATACCACTGAAGAAACTGACAAACCCACTTCCACAAACATTATTTTTATTATCCTCTCTGGGAAAAGTGAAGACTCATGGCCTTCATCCATGATAAAAGATTATCAGGCAATATATTCTTTGAAGTGTGATAGTGACATGACTCTTATGTGGGTAATCAAATGCTTTCTGGGTGGATTTGAGGTCTACTCCATGAAAAGGAACTCATGACTGATTCTGCAAACTTGGTCAAGAGATCATGGCTCTGGATATGAGAAGCCCTACTACCGAACCCAGTAGTGTTGTTTTGGTAAACAGACAAGCTGTAAGAGTGCCTTCTAAATATGCAAGTTTATACCCATGATTAATGCTTTACCAAACCTTCATCAGAGAAACTTCTTACCACAGCAGCTTATTGCAAAAAACCTATACACAGGCAAAGAAGAAATGATAGGAGTGTTTTTCTAGCAATTGTCTATCACTAAAATGTTTTCTTCATTCAGAGGAAAAATAAACACTGAATGGAGTGAAGTACAAGAAATTAACACCATGAATGAAGTAAAATACAAAAATTTGGTAGTTACCTTTTAGTTTTAAAGATAATGAAAAGTAAATATAATATATGTAGGTCACAATGACAGTGAGAGAACATCGTACTGCAGGCAACTGGTTGTTGTTAAGGTAGGGAAGGGGCTATCAAATATCTTTAAAGTTAAAGGATGAAGACTCACTACTACTTGTGGAGTTACCTATTGTTTGCTTGTTTTTATTTTCATTGTTAGATGTTTGAAATTCTTCTGTGTTTTGGATATTACTCTTTGCCAGACACAGTTTGCAAATGCTTTTCTCATCCCTTGATTCTCACTTCAGCAGAGCATATGCCTTTTGTATTGATATAATACTATTTGGATATTTATGGCTATGTTGTCTGTGTTTCTGAGTTCCCTATCTAGATAATGCTTTCTTGAACCAATGTCATCAAGTATCTCCTATATTTCCTTATAGCAATTTCATAGCATCTGGTCTTAGGTTTAAGTCTTGATTTGTAATTTCTAGCACTATAAATACTTGTTGGAGGCGGGTATTTTGCACTGTGTTTTCAGTGCCCTGAGATATGGTTACTGCCTGGACACAGGCATTGTTATTAATATTGAACCATCTCCTGTATCAATGTGATGGAAAGAATGTTCCGTAATTGTCTCTGATTGGTTAATAAAAAGCTTCCTGTAGCCAGGCAGAGAGAAAATAGGAAAGCAAGACTTAAAGTTCAGGGTGGGTCTTGGAAGAATCCAAGGGAGAAGGAAGAAAAGAGAGGAGGAAGGAGCTTGCCATTAGACAGGATTGACAAGGAAGATATGGCTAAGAGAAGCTTGCTCTCAGAACAAACTGATGGAGCAGAATCCACCTGGGAGTCATCAGATTGGCAAGTGATGGGCATTTATGTGGGTGGTTTTTTTTTTGTTGTTTGTTTGTTTTGTTTTTTGGTTTTTCAAGACAGGGCTTCTTTGCATAGTCCTAGTTGATCTGGATTCACTTTATAAACCAGGCTGGCCTTGGACTCACAGAGATTTTCGCACTTCTGCCTCTTTGGTGCTGAAATTAAAAGTGTGTGCCACCACATCTGGCATTTATGTGGTTTTTAAGGATAGTAGGTTTAGAATATCTCAGAATCTGCCCAGCATAGGGCTTACATCTTATTAATAAATATAGTGCATCTGTATTGTTCATTTGGGAATGAAATGATCTAAACTGAGAGAGGATAAAACCCCCTAATAGAAATTTAAGGGCAAATGGTGGCTTAGCTAACCCCCATAATAATAATTCCAACTACAAATACTGGTAAGTATAGCCCACACAAAGAAAATGTTTCATATTTTCTTATAACTTTAGGTGTAAGGAATCCCGAGACCAGTAGTTTGAGAACTGATATGCACAATGTGCTGGGGATGCAAGAAACTGACTCTATCAGGAGCACCTTTCTTTGAAGTGACTTCGTGCCTCACTCAGCTTTTTCTGGATATTATTACTCTTGGTCCTTTGAGGTGAAGGGTCTTGATCACTTCTAAATGTTACTAAGTTTCTTTTAAGTTCACAGACTTTACTGCCCTGACTAACCTCCTCTGCTTGGGGAATTACAGCTTGTGCTATCTAAAGCTCGTTCAGCTTCCCTTAAGCTGGAAATAGCTCACTTCAGTGACTGCCTTCCTGAGAAATGGTCCCTGCATTGGTTCCCTGCTGTGGGAGCCATTACCAATGTGACAGTGGAAAGCAAAGCCCAAACTAGGTTCAGCCAAGAAACAATGTCCAAATGAAACAAAACAAAACAAAACAAACAAACAAAAAAAAGAAAAACTGCAGGAAGACATAAACTTGAATGATGAAGATAACTGATTAGAAAGCTTTATATTTAAAATGAAGGCACCCAGATTTCCTTTAGTACATCATTTTCTTGAATTGAGAATGTTCGTTTCTTCATTAATCACTTGAAGATGCAGAGATCTTTAAATATAATGAATAGAAGTCATACTCAGCTAATAAGCCACAAGAAAAGTTTCCTATTCCTAAAGTATTCATGTAAGTTAAGGGAATCAGAGCATTTAATGAAGAGTGAGTAGGCTGACAGGCAACTTGTCTTAAGAATGTAGCAGTGTGCATGAATGCAAGAGTGATGGGTCAACCATATGCAGCACCTTTAGCCACTGGCAATGACTTTTTAAACAGGTTGCTTACAATGGCATATACCATAAAGGGAGTGATGCTGCACATATTAGGAAATTCTGTACACTACAAATTATAGAAAAAAATAATGTCTTTTTCTTTATAAATTGTCTGAGTAGCTGAGAGGAAAGAGTCAATGTCATCAGTTGTGTATCCACTGCTGAGCCCACCAGGCTCTAGTGAGTAGCTCAAACTCACCATCACACAGATGACTTTGGTTAAACTCAGGGGGTAATAAAACAAAATTAAACGTGCATGTGAAGAGAAATTTTGAGGGAGGAAGACTAAATAAGAGAAAGGTAAGAGTGGTCAGTATGTATTGAATATGGTTATTCATATATCTATGGATGAAATTTTCAAAGAGCACATTTAATTAATAAAAAACTTAAGAAATTCCTTGAATACTTATAAATGTTAATATTCTGGATGACTAATTGTCAAAGGAATTAACTAAGCTGTGACAAAGGCTATGTTTAGGGTTAATATTCTATCAAATTTATTTTAAATTAACTCAAGATCTGCATACAGGAGCTGTTATTAGTCAGCTACAAAATTAATAATGGTAGATAAAATTGATTGAGTGCTCATTGTATTTGCAAAGTTTGACTCTCAGCACTTGACAGATTTCATCTCATTTAACCCTCTTAATGAACACTCTGAGGTGTGTACTATGGTATCCTCTTTGGAGATGAAGAAATAGGTTACCAAAGACTCAAAAGCACATAGCCAATAAATTACAAAGTCAGGATTAGGACACAGCCTGTTTAACTGCAAATTCAATGCTTAATCTTCAGTCAGCAAGTTGCTTGTACAGCAGGGTAGGATGTTTTAATTCTCTCTCTCCTCTCTCTCTCTGTCTCTATATATTTATTTTTTCCCTTCCTTCATTTGTTCTTACTACCCGTTTTCTTTCTCTCACTTACCCTTTCCTTCATCCTTTATCATATGTGAGTGTGGTTTTAAGTTATCCACAATTGACATGTGCTTCAGCCTGTTATCTCTGGTATTTAATGTTTTTTTTTTAACAAAGGAATTTGCCCTAGTTAGCTTTGACTGTTAAATTGACTTTTCCTAATGTCATCTGAGAGGTGGGCAATGCCTATATTAGACTGGCCCATGTGTATGTCTATGGGACACCAACTTTACTTTTAAGATTTAGGAGCACTATAGAAATGGGAACATTTCCTGGGAGATTGGTTCTGGAACTTATCAGAAAGCAAGCTAAGCATGGGTCTCTGAATGAAGCACCCAGCAGCATTTCTTCATGGTTACTGCTTCAGTTCTTATTTGATTTCTTGCCCATCTTGATGTTTCTTAATGATGGACTGTGACCTGGAAGTGTAAGCCTAGTAAGTTATTTCCTCTCCCAAGTTATTTTTGGTCATAGTGTTTGTCACAGCAAAAGAATAAAGCTAGAACAGAACTGTATTTCTATAATCACACATTGTATTAGTTAACCTTGACATTACTATTGTTAGGCTCAAACTCATTTGACCAAACTTTAGTTAGGCTTTAGAAGCCTGGGAATTTTGAGTAGGCCCTGAGCTGAAAGTCAGCTTGCACCATAATTTATCACATACCACCTCCCAGGGCTTGGAAGCCCTAACCATTATCAGGAGGCCAAGTTCCTGCTTGGGTATGGCCAGTTCCCAGGGCAACAGAGAGAACAATAAAACCCCAGGTTGCCAATTGTTGTGGGTTTGGAAATCCCCACCTTGTTTCCTAGGTCACCGATACTAGTCAATCAAAGTACCTTGCTCCATAATGCTTGGTTCTGCCTTGATGAACCATATTTAACCTGAACTGTAATTCTGTTCTGGGTCCCCTCCTTCTCCTTGAATGGAGGAACTTTGGGAGTGGCCTCAGCATGCTGATTAATAAAATCCTCTTGGGTTTTGCAACGTTCTCAAGTTCCTGGTGATTCCTTGTTTGCCCCACATTTGGGTTCAGGAATGTGTTCCTTGGCCCTTACACTATAACAATATAACAGAGACTTAACTTAAAAGGAAAGTTTACTTTTGGAAGTTTCAGTCCAACGTCAGGTGCCTGTAACTCATGATGAGGAGCAAAGGGAAGAGCCAGCTTGCCTTAGTCAGGCTGTGATGTACAGCAGACCATTACCTCCAGCCCCCTCAGTGACTTAAAAATCTCTGAAATGGCCCAACTTAATTTGTTATTCTTCATTCTATTGTAATGACTTATCTTTGTTGTCAACTTAATTGCAACTGGAATCAACCAAAGCCCAAACAGCTGTTCACACCTATGAGGAATTTTTCTTAATTGTATCTAATTGTATCATTTGAGGTAGAAAGACCTATTCAAAATATGGGCCACACCTTTTGGTTTCAGCCTACAGAAAAGATTTTTTTTTTCTGCCCATTTGTTCTCTTGCTGGTAAGCTTATGTATTCTATTGCTACTGGTATTAAATCTAGTTCTCCAGAACTGTAGTACCAGACTGGGCCTATTGATACATATGCCTTTGTGAACTGAACAACTACTGGTTTCTCAGCCTTTCCATCTCAGGACAGTCACTGGCCAGTCTAATAAAATATATAAATTTATGTCATTATCTATCTATCTATCTATCTATCTATCTATCTATCTATCTATCTATCATCTGTCTATCAGTTCTGTTCTTTTAGAGAATTTCAAATATACATATTTCTTGTTTGTTTGTTTGTTTGTTTATTTACTGAAAATATGGTAAGATTTACCTTTGGGGAGTATAAAGTTCTGAATATTTTAGTACACACATATTCTTATAACTGTCACAAATGGGAAGCAGAGCAATTCTCACATATCATTGAATTCTGTCAGGCTGTGAAAGGTTGATTTATTTTATTTTATTTTAAAGTCATCTTTCCTGACATCTAATTCACATGCATTGCATTTAAGCACCACCCACAATAACAAATATCACTACAGTTGATTTTGGAACATGTCCATGACCACAAAGAGAAACTCTTTATTTTTCCAATACCATCCAAGTCATGGATTAAGATTACCAAAATTGTGAGCTGAAATAAAGCTTTCTTTTATCTAAATTGATTGTCTTAGGCATTTTCTACATGTGGTTGTTTTAATGAGAATGTTTAATGAGAATGGCTTTCATAGGCTCATGTATTTGAATGTTTAGTCCCCAGTTAGTGAAATTTTTTGGGAAGGATTTTGAGGTATGACCTTGTTAGAGGAAGTGTGACAGAGGGTGGTGAGGTTTCAAAAGTCCATGTTAAGCCCCATCTCTCTCTCTTATACCCCTGTGGATTGGGATATAAACTCTCCACTACTGATCTAGCATGCCTATCATCCTGCTACAATGCTCCCCACCATGATGGTTATTAACTAACCTCTGAATATGTAAGGAACTCCCAAGTAAATGCTTCTTTTTATATGGAAACTTGGTCATGGTGTTTCTTCACAAAAATAGAAGAGTAAATAAGATACTACCATTCCAGACAACTGACTAACTCAACTAACACTTAGCCAAGGTTGTAAATCACTGTCAGTGTTATAAAATACTATGTAGGACATGTGTTCTATTTATAAAAGTTCACAGGATCTGTGCATTTCTTTTTCTAGGATTCTCAAATGGAGGGCCACATCTCAAAATGGTGAACTAAGGGAAGTTGTAGATTTCAGGTTCACTGGGGGTCATAGAAATAAATGTTATCAAGAAAGTGACAGTAGTTGTTACATACTGATTTAATTACCACTAACAAGTGCCAGATTTACAGATTTTCCCAAAAGCATGTATGGATTATCACATTTATTCATTGAAAATAATAGGATTCATTTTTTTGTAGTTGTTTGAAAGAAAAAGTCCCCATATGCTTACGTATTTGAACACTTGGTTCCTTGTTGGGGGCATTGTTTGAGGAAAGTTATTGTACCTTTAGAGGGGTCAGACTTGCTGGAGGATATACATTTCTGGGGTTGGGCCTTGAGGAATAATAGCCTCATTCAGCTTCCTGTCCTGTCTTTCTACTTTCTGTGTGGATAAAAATATGATCAGCCAGCATCTTGCTCCTGCTACCATGCCTTCCCAGATGTTATGGCTTCTATCCCTCTGAAACTATAAGCTCAAGCACGTCCTTTCTTCCTTAAGTTTCCCTTTTTTTGTGGTATTTTATAGCAGTAATAGTAAAGTAATTAATATTGTTTCTAAAGCAAAAATACATTGTACTAATGTTGGCTTGTGTTTTATGTATGGTAGTTTCATTAAGTGCTTGCTGGCAATTGGCCATTTTCCAAATGCTTCCATTTGTCTTTAAATCCATATACAATCCCAAGCACCAGAGCTCTACTGATAATTTTATTTTACAGATGAGATTCTTGGATAGAAATTGACTGGAATGGAGATGGGTGCATTAAATCTTATTTGTCCATTAGTCCTTTTTGTGATATCTGTCCCCATGATCCAGTAAATATCGCAGATGTTGGGGTCAGGGGAGTACCCTACCAAACTTAGTCAAATCCACAAAACTTTGATGGAATATCCTTTCCAAAATGTATAACCAAGAACAACAGTCAGGTAATTTCTTTGGAGCTAGTGTGAGTGTTGGATCTGAAAAAAGTATGGCTGCAGAGTGCAGAAAGACAAGTAAGCATGCAGTAGTGAGGAGGTAGTCCCTAGCAGGACATCAGTAAGATATCCTAGTGACAAGAATTCAGCAGAAGTAATGATCAGGGTTGAACATTTCAGACATACCGGGGAAAGGGAGAAGCAAACAGAGAACCCTGAAACACACAGTTCAGAACCAGGATAAGGAGTCACAAATATACTTGCCAACAGTTATCAAGAAAGTTTGGGGCAATTCATTTAAGATACATTCAGTCAAATCTGAAAGTGGAGGTAGAACAGCAATCATTTGTTTTGTCTTGACTTTGACTCAGGAAGTCTATGTCCTGTGGAGATATTGTGCAGTGCAGACATGTTGCTCCAGGCCTGCTGGCTTAGCCAGTTGT
Organism: Lophiomys imhausi; assembly: GCA_907164525.1. NCBI lineage: Eukaryota > Metazoa > Chordata > Mammalia > Rodentia > Muridae > Lophiomys > Lophiomys imhausi. The sequence goes on along the minus strand of CAJQZJ010034990.1, from coordinate 17,582 downwards.
TGTGAACCATCAGCCTAGGCCTCAGCCATTCCAGCTCCTGCTGCATTCTCCTTTAACTTTTCTAACTCTTGCTGGGCTTTGATTTAATTCCAGGTAGAAGTTGCCAGCTATCTCATCAGCATTGTTACAGTTGAGGACCCAGGATAGGAAATAAAAGTTCCACCAGAGAACTCCTACAGCTGACAGACTACTTCATCAAGGTGACTGGATAGAAAATTGACTCAAAAAAAATCTGTAACCCTTCTTTACACAAAAGATAAATGGGCTGAGAAAGAAATTAGGGAAACAACACCCTTCACAATGGCCACAAATAATATAAAATACCTGGGGGTAACCCTAACCAAGGAAGTGAAAACCTGTACAACAAGAACTTCAAGTCCTTGAAGAAAGAAATTGAAGAGGATATCAGAAGATGGAAAGATCTCCCATGTTCTTGTATAGGTAGGATCAACATAATAAAAATGACATCCTACCAAAAGCAATATACAGATTCAATGAAATTCCTTGCTGAAGGTGTTTATCAGCTGTAAGAGTTCTCTGGTAGAATTTTTGGGGTCGCTTATGAATACTATCATATCGTCTCTAAATAGGGATAATTTGACTTCTTCCTTTCCAATTTGTGTCCCTTTCATATGCTCTAGCTGTCTTATTGTTCTAGTAAGAACTCCAAGTACTATGTTGAAGAGATATGGCAAAAGTGGACGTCCTTCTCTTGTCCCTGATTTTAGAGGAAATGTATCAAGTTTCTCTCCACTTAATTTGATGTTGACTACTGGCTTGTTGTATATCGCTTTTATTATTTCTAGGTATTATCCTTGTATGCCCGTTCTCTCCAGGACTTTCAGCATGAAGGGGTGTTGGATTTTGTCAAATGCTTTTTCAGCATCTAGCAATATTATCATGTGGTTGTTTTTTTTTTTTCAACTTGTTTATATGGTGAATTAGTTGATGGACTTTTGTATGTTGAACCATCCCTGCATTCCTGGGATGAAGCCTACTTGATCATGTTGTTTGATACTGTTGATATGTTCTTGGACTCGGTTTGCCACTATTTTATTAAGTATTTTTGCATCTATGTTCATGAGGGTGATTGGTTTGCACTTCTCTTTCTTTGTTGGGTCTTTGTGTGGTTTAGGAATCAGGGTGACAGTGGCCTCATAGAATGAGTTTGGCAGTGTTCCTTCTGATTCTATTTTGAGGAAGAGTTTGAAGAGTAATGCTATTAGCTCTTTTTTGAAGGTCTGGTAGAATTCTGTGGTGAAACCATCTGGCCCTGGGCTTTGTTTGGTTGGGAGATTTTTAATGACTATTTTTATTTCCTTAGGAGTTATAGGGCTGATTAATCTGTAAACCTGAGCTTGATTTAACTTCAAAAGGTGGAATATATCAAGAAATGTGTCCATTTTGCTTAGGTTTTCAATTTGGTGGAGTATAGATTTTTAAAGTAGGACCTAAAGATTCTCTGGATTTCCTCAATGTCTGTTGTTATTTCTTCCTTTTCATTTCTGATTTTGTTGATCTGAGTTTTTTTCCTCTGCCTTTTGGTTAATTTGGCTAAGGGTTTGTCTATTTTGTTGATTTTCTCAAAGAAATAACTCTTGGTTTCATTAATTCTTTGTATTGTTCTTTTTTTTTTCTAAGTTGTTGTATTTCAGCCCTAAGTTTGATGATTTTCTGCCTTCTACTCCTCTTCGGAGTGGTTGCTTCTGTTTTGTTTTCCAGTTCTTCCAGTTCAGCTGTTTATTTGCTAATATGAGCTGTCACAACTTTCTTTTTGAAGGCACTTAGTGCTATGAACTTTCCTCATAGCACAGCTTTCATTGCGTCCCATAAGTTTGGGTATGTTGTGTGTTCATTTTTGTTGGATTTTAAGAAGTCTTTGATTTCCTTCTTTATTTCTTCCCTGACCCAGTAGTCATCTAGTAAAGAGTTGGTCAGTTTCCATGAGTGTGTAGGCTTTCTGATATTTCTGTAGTTGTTGAAATCCAGCTTTATTTCATGGTGTTCTGATAAGATACAAGGGGTTATTTCAATTTTCTTGCATGTGTTGAGGCTTTGTGTCCAACTATATGATCAATTTGGGGGAAGGTTCTGTGCAGTGCTCAAAAGAAGGTGTATTCTTTTGTGTTTGGGTGAAATGTTCTGTAGATATCTGTTAGGTCCATTTGGTTCATGACCTCTGGTGGATTCATTATTTCTGTTTTGTTTCTGTCTTGATGACCTGTCCGTTGTTGTGAGTGGGGCGTTGAAGTCTCCCACTACTAATGTGGGAGGATCAATGTGTGATTAAGCTCTAGAAACTTTTGTTTACAAATGTAGGTGCCCTTGTATTTGGGGCATAGATATTCAATAGTGAGATGTCCTCTTGATGAATATTTCCTTTAATGAGTATGTAATGCCCTTCTCTATCTTTTTAATTAACTTCAGTTGAAAGTCTATTTTATTTGATATTAAGATGGCTACCCCAGCTTGCTTCTTTGGTCCATTTGCTTGGAAAACCTTTTCCAAGCCCTTTATTCTGAGGTAGCATGTATCTTTGTTAGTGAGATGTGTTTATTGTATACAGCAAAATGATGGGTCTTGCTTCCAGGTCCAATCTGTAAGCCTGTTTCTTTTCATGGGAGAATTGAGTCCATTGTTGTTGATGCATATTAATGACCAAATGTTGTTAATTCCTATTATTTTGGTGTAGGTGATGGTTGTGTGTTTCTTTTGGTTTAGCTACAGTAGAATTTTTTGTTTCCTCTGTTTTATTGGGTGTAGTTATCTTCTCTGGGTTGGAATTTTCCTTCTAGGATATTCTGTAGGGATGGATTTGTGGGTAGATACTGTTTAAATATGAGGTTTTTTCCATGGAATATCTTGTTTTCTCCATGTATGTTGATAGAAAGTTTTGCTGGGTATAGTAGTCTGGCTGGGCACCTATGTTCTCTCAGGGCTTGTAGGATGTCTGCACAGGCCCTTCTGGTTTTTAAAGTTTCTGAGGAGAGGTCAGGTGTAATTCTGATGGGTCTACCAATATATGTTACTTGATTTGACCTTTTTGTCTTACAGCTTTCAATAATTTTTCTTTGTTCTGTACATTTGGAATTTCAAATATTATGTGGTGAGAAGTGTTTGTTTTCTGATCTAGTCTGTTTGGTGTTCTGTATGCCTCTTGGAATTGTATTGGCATCTCTTTCTTTAGGTTTGGAGAGTTTTCTTCTATGATTTTGTTGAAGATGTTTCCTGGACCTTGGAGTCGGGAGTCTTCTCTTTCCTCTATACCTTTAATTCTAAGGTTCCATCCCCTTGATTTCTTGAATGTTATGGCTGAGAAATTTTTTAGATTTCTCATTTTCTTTGGTTGTTGTACTGATTTCTTCCATCGAATCTTCCACACCTGAGATTCTGTCTTCCATCTCTTGTATCTGATTTTTGATACTAATGTCTGTAATTCCTGTTCTCTTCCCTTGATTTTCCACCTCCTGGCATTTCTTCATGTGTTTTCTTTATTGCTTCCTCTTTCACTTTCAAGTCTTGAACAATTCTTTGTTTTTTACATTTCCTGTTCCAATTTCCTTGTGGCCTTTTGTCTTTCCTGTTTAAGTTAAGCCACTTTGGCTTGGCAATGTCTAATGGTGTTCACCATTGCTTTTGCATGTAAAATTGTAGAATCTTTGAATTCCTTCAGAGATTTAATTTCTTCTTGAAAGGACACTATAACTTTCCAGAGTATAGATTTGTCATCATTTTCATGTGTTTCAGCTGTGGTGAAGTGGTCATGGCTTGCTGTACTAGCATAGCTACATTTTTTTGGTGTCATATTTCCCTGACCTTTGTTTGATATGTTCTTTCACTGACCTTTAGCCATCTGGCTCTTCTTAGATGTTTGTTGCTGGTGCCTTCTGGGCTTGGTGCCAGGAAGGGGTCTTTGGTGTAGAAGTCATATAGCTTGTTGATCTGTAGCTCTCCACAGGCTGGATGGGGCCTTTTGTGGAGGTTTATTCTCCCAGAGCTCACCCCTTCCTGTTGTGTCTCAATGGGGGACTCAGGTCAGGGGTTGTTTCACTGCTCCTGAGTCACGGCTTTTTGTGTTATAGCTGGGGTATTCAGCTGAGGGACAAGGCAGGTGCAGTCAGGGAGATCTGATGTGGAATTCATACACTGTCCACAGTGTTTGGAATTGGGGATACTCAGATGCCTTTTTACCCCACCAGAATCACTATGCTTCACTGTAGCTAGCCTGAACTTACATGGCTTCTGGCAGTTTCCCTGTAGCAAGGGTATCAAGACTGGAGGGGGAGTGTTCAGGATCAACCTGTGCCTCTCAGTCAGAAGTTCTTTGGGTTGGAGCAATACACCTGTTCAGGCAGAAAGCAATAGTTCAGAATGGCTTTACAGCTCCAGACTTGAGGCAAAAGATTGAGATCCCTCCCAAAGTAGGTGTGGGCAGTGAGCTCACAAAAAGTCTCTAGTACTTGGGTTGGGAGGGGGAGGGGAGGAGGTGAAAGGTGCCTCTCAGTCAGAGTCACTGTGGTCAGGACTCCCTGCCCTCTCGGGTAGCTCACCTAAGTCCAAGACCTTTTCACTGCTCTGTCAACTAATTCTGCCCCTGTTTTTTGCGCTCTGCTGCACAGCAGGTGGCCCAGCTTAGCAGCTAGGCAGAGGGAGTGGATCCAGGAGAACCAATATAGAGATCCTTCACTGATGTCCTGCCTGTATAACAATGCTCCAAAGCTGCCTGCCTGGAAGGGACTTCCACCAGAACCCCTGTAGTCAGATGGGGTGGGGGGCAGGGAGCTCCGAATTGTGCTTGTGTCCTGCCCACAGTATGGTTGAGCTCCAGGAAGATCCTTCTGTTACTGGTCAGCCAGACACTGTTGCTGCCTTACTGAATATCCCAGGGAGAGTCCCTCAGTCTTACTGTGTAGCTGCTCAGCTGGTATGCTTCTGGGTGTTCAAGCCTAGCCACTGCACAGGTGCTGTGGACTCAGGAGGTCCTATGCTTGAAGGTTGAAACTGCCAGTTGTAGTCCTGAAAGGATCGGGTGTGGAGAGAGTACTGTCTCCTGGTGGGAAGTGCTTGGTGAAGGTGACTGGTGACTCCGATTCTCCAGCGTCTATATTTCCAGTACCGAGTTCTTTGTTGTCCCTAGTTTTGCTGGGCAAGCCCAGATTGGCTTGCATCCCACAAACTGTCCTTCAGCAGGAGTATATCTCTGCTGTTGTCCAATCTGTCTTCCTGATGATCGAAATGCAACCTACTAAATTGCCGCCATCTTGCCTCCCCCCACCCAATATAATCTTAATTTTGTATCAATATACAAAGATAAATACCGATTTAGCCAAATATAATTTAAATTTGTATCAAAATACAAATATATAAGAACCTACTCAATAATGTGTCCTTTTTTCTTTATTATATTATGTCTATATTCCATTTTTTCCTCAAGTCTTTTCATCCCTACGTTGGTGAGAAAGAAGGATGCAGAAAAGAAAAAGAGAAAGATCCCTGAGTCTAACCTCAAAAACCTACTTAACAACTTGTAATCTCTCCCCCTAAATAACAACAAGTATCTATAACCCATCAAATGACTAAAGGGGGGGAAAGTCACCAACTCCACCTGCTGGAGATGGGACATCGCTCTCTTAAAATGACTTCCTGATGATTTGGGATGTAGTAAACCTGTTTGGGGCCCAAATAAGAATGGAAAAATGGTTAAGCATATTAATAGAATCATTTGACATTCAGTCCTTTTGTGTTCAGCTAATTAAATATCCTAAGAAATTTGTAGACAGAAGCTGAACTTCAGGGATTTACTGAAGTTCTGGTTGGAACAGCCTGTGGGGTTGAACAATCTTAGTGTTTTTGAGTTGTTGTGGTTGTATACTTTTGAGGAAACAGCTATTGAGGACGTCTGCAAGTCTGCATCATCTGGGCTATTTGTCTTCTTTGGTGTCTTATCTGCTTTCTTCTGAGGTTTTAGTTGTCCAGTTGTCCCTGGATTCCCTTGATTGATGCTTTTTGTCTCCTGGAAAGATAAGAATGGAGCCCCACAGTAATCCTAACTCTGGGACACTACTTTTTTTTTGGAGGCAGACAGGTAATATTTTTCCTGGAGCAAATTTGGTTGTTTGACAATATAAAAAGTATTATCTTTCAATTGAGATTAAAAAAGAAATTATTTTAATATTTTGGAACTAAACAAACCTTTAAGTGTATATATTTTGAGATCTCAAAGGACAATTCACTTTGAATTACAGCATGACTTTTGTGAGTAGCTTTTAGGCTTCAGTCATTCCAAATCCTATGTACCTGTCTCTACATTCTGAGTATTGGGATCAACGGCATGTGCTTCCCAACTGATGGGATTAAATATGTGCACCACCACCCCTGGATCTAAGTTTTTCTCTATTTAGAGCTTGCTTTGTGTCAGGCTGGCTATGAATTTAGAGATCTGCAGGTTTCTGTCTCTAGTGTGTTGGAATTAAGGGTGTATCCCTCTCAAATAATGGGCTTAAGGGTGTGTACGATCACCATCCTGACCCTTGTACCTCTAGAATTTATGAGACAACTAACTCTATAGTGATCCTTCTGACTCTGCTGGAACTAAAGGTATGGGCTAATACCACACTTCTCATATATTTTACCTTACCTCCAATTTTTTTCAATTATTGGAGGTTTAGAAAACCAGGTTGAACTGTGGTAATATTTAATTTATTTTGCAGCATTTTAAACCTCTTACCTGCTTTTTAATGCCAAACCACAAAAGTATCCTTTATATCTACAAAAAAAAAAACCTATTAATCTGACATCAAGTGTGTGTGAGCTATGTGGCAACCTACAGTCTAACATTCTAATCTGAAATTAAGACCATTTTCCTTTCATGCCAGTAAGGCAAGTATACCTTTGGTAAATTATCATTTGCAAATTTTATATTTTATTTTTATCATATTTTTAAAGCATATTGACACTTAAAAAAAGTATTATTTTGTTTTCTCAAGTTACTTCTAGAACATAGTTTCCTCCCTCCTCCCTTCCTGGCCCCTCTTTCCCTCCCTACTTCTCTCCCCCCTCCCTCCTTCATTTTTCCTCTAGTTGGTACTCTCTTTCTTCTCAGATGAGGTGAGCCCTCACACATCATGCTCCCTCAGTTCTTCAATTATGTGGCGGCCAAGAGCTTCCACTTGTACTGGGGCTTGATATAGCACACCATCTAAGGTAAGTGTTCCACTAACCTACAGCAGACTCCATGACTTACTACTGAGTGAAAAATTTCCTAGAATATATATGCTAGGCTCCTACTTGTTTGGGTCTGTGGATTGTAGGATGGTCATGCTGTGGTGTACAGTTAATATCCATTTAAAAGAGAGTACATACTATGTTTATCTTTCTGGGACTCTGTCAGCTCACTTAGGATAAGCTTTTCTAGATCTATCCATTTGGCTTCGAATTACATGATTTCCTTGTTTCTGATAGCTGTGTAGTATTCCATTGTACTCTCAGGGCTTGTAGGATGTCTGCCCAGGCCCTTCTGGCTTTTAACGTTTCTAAGAAAAGGTCAGGTGTAATTCTGATGGGTCTGCCAACTTGACCTTTTTGTCTTACAGCTTTTAATATTCTTTCTTTGTTCTGTATATTTGGAGTTTCAATTATTATGTGGTGAGAGGAGTTTCTTTTCTGATCTAATCTATTTGGTGTTCTGTATGCCTCTTGGAATTTTACTGGCATCTCTTTATTTAGGTTTAGGATGTTTTCTTCTATGATTTTGTTTAAGATGTTTCCTGGACCTTGGAGTTGGGGGTCTTCTCTTTCCTCTATGCTTATAATTCTTAGGTTCTGTCTTTTCATTGAGTCTTTGATTTCTTGGATTTTATAGGTGAAAACTTTTTTAGATTTCTCATTTTCTTTGGTTGTTGTACTGATTTCCTCAATTGAGACTTCCAAATCTGAGATTCTGTCTTCCATCTCTTTTATCCTATTTTTGATACTCATGTCTGTAGTTCCTGTTCTCTTCTCTTGATTTCTCCACCTCCAGGATTATCTCTGATTGTGTTTTCTTTATTGCTTTTACTTCCAATTTCAAGTCTTGATATGTTTATCGTTCCAATTTGCTTGTCTTTGTCTGCAAATCTCTCAAATCTTTGGAATCTTTCATTGCCTTGTCTCTTTCCTATTCATGTTGGGCTAGGTTGGCTTAGAGGTCTATAATGGTATTCTCCATTGTTTTAATTTGCTAAATTGAGGATTCTTTGTATTCTTTCAGTGATTTAATTTCTTCTTGAAAGGACTCCATCATTTTCCTAAGTATAGATTTGTCATCATTTTCATGTGTTTCAGCTGTGGTGGGATGTTCAGGGCTTGCTGTGTTAACCTCGCTGAATTTTGTTGGAGTCATATTTCCCTGATTTTTGTCAGATTTATTATTTTGCTGTTCTTTAGCTATTTGGTTGTCTTAAGCTGTTTGTTCCTCATGTCTTCTGGACTGTTTCAGAGGCACTGCCAATCCTCTTTAGGGTGTTGCAGTGACTGTGTGAAATTTGGGCTCTCAGGTGGCTGGGATGTACCCCTATCTGGCAGTTGGGGCTACCTCCCAAGACCCTGAGTGATCAGGTCTGCAGGAGACTGTACTGGTGCAGGAAGAACAGCCTCTGCACTGCCTGAGTGCAATGTCTTTCCAAGTGATTGTATATCCAGTAGAGGGACCTTTATGTCCAACATCTTTCTGGGTAAGGTCAGATATGCTTGTGCCTCCCTGCCAGCTGTTTTCCTGTATGGAATGCCCATGTGGAAGCTGGGTGCTCCCGAGGCTGGTGAGTACCCCTGTCTGAGGTTTAGAGCTATTCCTTGAGTCTTTGTGTGGTTTTTGCCCACTTCTGCTGCAGAGTCCACACTGCCCTCTGTTTTGTGCCAGACTTCACGCTGGCCTCTGCTCTGGATCCCTGGCCTGGGCCCTACACCACTGATTTCTGCTTTGGACCCTTAGACTGTATGCCTCACTGCTATTCTCTGCTTTGGGCCCCAAGCCTGTCCACTTGCTGAGTTTTTGAGTGGCTCTTGCCCACTTCCAAGGTGCACTCCTTGGCCTGGGTTCCTAGCTGCCTGGTTCTATACCATGCTGTTCCCCACTGCCTGTGTTCCCTGCCATGCTGTGTTGCTCCCTGAGGCCTAGCTAGGTCTATGCTGCGCTGTGCCCTGCTGCCTTAGTCCGGCTGCACTGTACCGCCTTGCCTGGATCTGTGCTGGGTTCTGCACCATGCTGCGCCACAGGCCTGGGTAGGTCTGTTTAACTGAGAGTCTAAGGGTCCCATGAGGTACCCCCACTAATCCCTGGGTTTGCTGGGTGTGACCCTGTGGGTTTACGCTTCTCAGGATGTTGCTCAGCTAGTTTATATTTCTTCGATTTTGTAACTATTCCCCCCCCCATCCCAGCTCAAAATGTATCCCTGCCAACTGCCGCCATCTTGGATCCCAATCAAGAGTATTCTATTTACTGATGAGTATACTTGTTTATCTACTCCCCATTTGACAGAAGTTCTAGAAGTTTCTACTTAGAGACTCTCGTGAAAAAAAGCTACTCTGGGCATTTGCATATGTTGTGTTTGTGTGTGTGTTCCCATGTGTGCCATATTTGTGTATGTGTGATGTGTTTGTACATGTGTGGTGTGTATATGTGCATGCATATGCATGGGTATGTAAGGTTGCTCACATGATTTTGATTTCTTTCATTAGAATCTGTCTCCTCATTTGATTTTCTATGGCATCACAGAGGGACTGGGAGGGGTGAAAAGAGGACATTATGATGGAGATGTAACCTGAAGTAATAAATAAATAAATAATAAAAACAAACCACCATTTTCTCAAGCCATGAACTCTTAAGAGAATCCAAGGCAGTTGAAAACACTGAATCATCCATCAGTCAATATCATGTTCATGACTTCAGGATGCGAGTGAGATGACAGTGATTTTTAGTATGAAAAAAAATCAAAGAATTTGCAACTCTTGTTGAAAGAATATTTAAGGCTCCTCTTAGCTTGGCTCCTAACTTACATTATAACCTCTTTCAAGGTTCCAAATGCATCAAAGTTCCTTTGAGAAAATAAGTAAGAACTGAACATTTTAGCTTCTATGGTAACAGGCCATTTACATTTGACAATTTTATTCTTAGACAAAATCTACCAGTACAAGAGGTGAAAACAGGACAGAAGGGAGAGGTGAAACACATGGTCCCAGACCTGAGGCCCAATCTCTGTGCAGAGAATTTAACAGCAATAAAGACAAAATTCCCAGGGTAGGAGCTTTCATTCCCACCTCTAATTATGTATACATACTGAGATATATCTAAGAATTTTTTAGTTATTCTGTACCATAATGTTCTTATTCAATATCCCCTGATAGAATAGAGACAGAAACTGCTATTAAATATAAGCACTGGGTATCTTAGTATGCTCCCAGTAATTACACCTTTAGCTGTGGGACAATTTCACAGATTCACCCCTCTACTGGCCAACTAAAAACACTGAATTTTTAGAAAGATGCCCTAATTCTTTGGTAATTTAATAGCTATATAACTAGTTAAATGGGATTTATTGTGTTCTTGTTTCCAGAGATTTGTGCCTTTAAATTATGGAGTCTGTGAGGTTGGAGAGTTGGTTCACTAGTTGAACGGTCTTGCTGCTATTCTGGAGGTACTGAAACTGTTATCCAGCCCACCTCAGGGAGCTCTCAATTGGGGACTGCACACCCTCTTTTTACATCTACGGGCACCTGGATTCATGTGCATATAACTGTACAGAGATACACACATATGTATGTAACAAAAAGCAAAATAGGGTTGGGGAAATAACTCAGTAAGTAAAGGTTTGTATTCACACTTAACAGACATTAGTTCTATTCCTAGTACTGATAGACATTTCACTAACTTCCCTTTTAGGGGATGGAGAGATGGCTCAGTTGTGAAGAGCATTTGCTGTTTTTTGCAGAGTTCATGGGTTCACATCTCAGCAATCATATAGTGACTTACAACTTTTTGTAACTCTAGTTCTAAGGGAAATCTAATATCCTCTTCAGGCCTCTGAAGTCACCAGGCACACATGTAGTGCATATAAATACGTGGAAGCAAAACACTTATGTATAAAATAAAATAATCTTTAAAAATACATTCTTTAAAACATCTGCACTCTCTTCTGTTTCCTTTCTCTTTACTTTCTCTCTGTCTCCACTTTCTTCTTCTGTATTCTGATGGGGTAGTGTTAAGCATTCTAAATATTAATTGGTTCTGCTTTCTGTCTGTTACTTACATTGACTCTGATTGGTTACTTGCCTTAGTCACTGTTCTATTTATGTGAAGAGACACCATGACAAGGAAACTCTTATGAAAAAAGACATTTAATTGGATATTTGGTTACAGTTTCAGAAGTTTAGTCTATTATCATCATGGCAGGGACCAGGGTGACATGTAGACATCTGGTGCTGGACCAGTAGCAGAGAGCTATATCCATACCCATAATCAAAGAAAGCAACCCTAGGTCTGGAATTGGCTTTTGAAACCTCAAAGCCCACTCCTAGTCACACACTTCCTCCAACAAAGCCATACTTACTCCAATAAGGCCACATTTCCTAATATTTCTAATCATTTTAAACAGTGCCACTTCCTGATGACCAAGCATTTGAATATAAGAGCCTATGGGGGCCATTCTTATTCAAACTACCACATTCCACTCCTTGATCCCCATAGGTTTTTGCATATCAGGTTGTAAAAAATGTGTTCTCTACAAATTCAAAAGTTCTCATAGTCTTGCACATCTCTATACTGTTTAAAAGTCCAAAGTTCAGAGTCTCTTCTGAGACTCATTACAATAACTTAGCTTTAACCCCTGTAAAACAAAAATAAAAAAGCAGATCGCATACTTTCAATATAAAATGGCACATAATATACACTAACATTCCAAAAGTGAGGAAAGAGAGCATAGTGAGGAAATAATGGACCAAAACAAGTGCAAATAACAGCAGGACAAACTCCAAATTTTGTTTCTTCATGTCTGATGTCAATGCGCTCTTCAGATCTCTGATTCCTTTCAGATTTATTGGCTACAATATATTTCTCTTTCTTGGGTTGGTACCATACCTGGTCTGCAGCTTTCCTTGGCAGCTATGCCATGACTCTGACATCTCCAACATCTTGAGGCAATCTAGGCTTCACTTTCACAGCTTCATGCAGTGATCTATCTGAGTCTTCCTTCAGGTACACCCTAGACACACTAGGCCTGGCCTTACTCGCTTTCCATTAGACTTTCACCATGGAGATAAATTCCAAACCTCTTTCTTGTATCCTTAACTCTAAAGCCAGAAGCATGTGGCTGAAGCTACCAGTTTTGTGCTTGATGGGACTGGAACTCAACCCCCTCCTTCATTTACATTTGCATCAGTTTTCTGGTATTGATGGTTTCCTTCCTTACTTAAACTTTTCTTCAATTTCTTTTTAGAAGGTGGGACTTTAGCTGGGTAAGGTCTTGTCCTGAGGTCATTACTCTATTCCATTTAACATCAGCTTTCTCTTTAAATATTTATCTCCTTGAGTACTGTACTTGATTCCATTATAGTTCTTAGTGCTCCTTTTCTCCTCTGACAATACATTTTGTAATTTTCCTTGATTAGCTTGCCCTTTTCATTATATATTTGCATGAGTAATTAATAATAATCATATTACACAATCATATTAAATAGTCAATACTAGGTTGTCTTTAAATCTCCTCTGCCAATGCCATACAGAACTTCGATTTAGCATCAGATAAACTTTTGCAATAAAAGCAAAAAGCAGCTATATTCTTATAGAAGGAAAGTCTCAAAGCCAGTCACTAATATTCTTCCCCTGTGAATTATCTTGATCTGGGCCCCCATAGATCAAATTGCCATCAATAGTCTTCAATGACCTTATTAGGATGGCCCATTAAGCCATGCTTAGAGGGTCCAACACTTTTGTAGTTCAAAGTTCCAAAGTCTTCCACATACCTCCAACAAGCAGCATAATCAGGCCTATCACAGCAATTTTTATACACTGTTACCAAATTCTGTCTTGGTCATTGTTCAAGTGCCATGAAGACCAAGGAAACACTTATGAAAGGAATCATTGCTTACAGATTTAGAGATAAAAGATCATCATAGTGAGGAAGAGATAGACATGGCATTAGAACAGTAGTTGAAAGTTTTATATCATGACTTGCTGTTGGGGTTGATTTGGAACTTACTATGTATTTAAATGTTAATTGCTTGCTCCTCCAAGATCCTTGCTGCCCTACAAGCAAGTCACATGTTCTGAGTGACATTATGTAAACTTTGCCTCCCAAAATATATCTGATTGGATAATAAAAAGGCTGACAGCCTATGGCTGGGTAGAGAGAAAACTGGAAGGCAGGACTTCCTAGGAAAGAGGACCTCTGAGAAGCAGAAAGAAGAAACCCTTTTCATCAGGAGACAGAGAAGGAGACTGGAGTGATTACAGGCTTAGAACATATAGCTAACCATGTGGCTGAATGGGGCTAGATGGTCAAAGTAACTTAGATGAGCTAGTCAAGAGTCTGCCCAGTTAAGGCATAAGCTTTGAAATATTAAAAGGTCTTTGTATCTTTATTTTTAATGGCTGAAGGGCAACAGGGGTCTTACAAAAATCTGTCAGCAGCAGCAAAGAGAGAAAGATACTGGGCCTTTTAAAAGCTCAAAGCCCATCCAGTCACATACTTCCTCCAACAAGGCCACACCTCATAATCCTTCTAATCCTTTCATAGTACCATTCCCTGATGAATAAGCAATCAAATACAGTGGTTATACTCAAACAAACAAACCAAACCAACAAACCTTAGAAACAAAATGACAGAAAGAACCAACATTGGAGGAATCCATCTACTTAGAACATTAAACTTGTACTTGTGTTGAGTTTTACTGTAGTACAGAAAACACATATTATCCTTGAAAGATGTCCTGTTTTGTCATCTCAATTTGCAAAGACTATGAAAGAGATAATAAGAGTGATGGTGATTGATAGAAAAGCTGTTGATTATATTCAGAGCTATAGATCCCATGTTGATATTTTGCATTTGGCATCTAATTTACTTATCAAAATGTTCATTATTCTTACCTTGTTTTGTATATGTTAGGAATGGTTTCAAGGTAGGATGTGAATTAGAACTCAGGAATGTGGGGGGAACCAAGATGGTGGCGGCCGCACGGACGTATTTTGATTTTGGGGTCAACAGTCACAAGGCGGCAAGTGTTGCAGGACACTGTAAAAAGGGCACGACCCCTTCTAAATCTCACCCAGCTACACAAGGACCACGGAGATCCCTGGGCAGGATGCCCCTTCCCACTCTTGGACACGCTAGGAAGCCTCTGGACCCGGGAATCGGGATAACCCATCCCCCAACAGGAGAGACCCCTGGTAAGTTCCAACCTAATATCCAGCCAGCAGATTCAGAACCCACGCAGAGATAATCCCCACCCTGCTGGGCACTCCTAGGTCTCACACAGACGATCCAATTATCTGGCAAAAAGTTGCAACCCTTGGAAGTGAGCGGACTCCGCTGCAAAGTGCCTTCTGACAGCAGATCACAGTCTATGACATCACTGGCCAGTTTCCAAGCCATGGGAGCTGAACTGCAGATATACCCACTACATGAACCAACCCTGGGCAAACTGCGAGATATTTGAAACTGTCGTATATCGGACTTTTGTACTAGTATGGGCCCTTCCGGCGGGGAACCAGAGCATACTTGTACACAGCTCCACCACCTGGAATAGTTAGGTCTCCACCTGGGAGGCGGGGTTGAATGACTCACCTTATGGGGTGGAGTAAGGCAACGCTACTCCTACACCAAAGCGCCCCTTTGGACAAAAGTCCAGAAGACAGCAAAAAAAATTCCACATGGCTAAAGGAGATCAAGGGGATAAACATCGGAAACGAAGAAGTCAAAGTATCCCTATTTGCAGATGATATGATAGTATACATAAGCAACCCCAAAAATTCCACCAGAGAACTCTTATAGCTCATAAACACCTTCAGCAAAGTGGCTGGATACAAAATTAATTCAAAAAATAAGAAGCCCTTCTTTATACAACAAACAAATGGGCTGAGAAAGAAATAATGGAAACAACCCCCTTCACAATAGCCACAAACAACATAAAATACCTGGGGGTAACTCTAATCAAGCAAGTAAAGGACCTGTGCAACAAGAACTTCAAGCCCTTGAAGAAAGAAATGGAAGAGGCCTTTAGAACATGGAAAGATCTCCCATGCTCATGGATAGGTAGGATCAACATAATAAAAATGGCCATCCTACCAAGAGCAATATATAGATTCAATGCAATTCCTATCAAAATACCAACACAATTTTTTATAGACTTGGAAAGAGCTAGCCTCAATTTCATATGGAACAACAAAAGCCCAGAATAGCTAAATCAATCCTGTACAATAAAAAAAAATCTGTAGGTATTACCATCCCAGATTTCAAGCTATACTACAGAGCAATAGTTGTATAAACATCATGGCATTGGTATAGAAATAGACCAGTAGATCAATGGAATAGAATTGAAGATCCAGAAGTAGACCCACACACTTATGGCCACCTAATCTTTGACAAAGAAGTCAAAATGGCACAATGGAAGGACAGCATCTTCAACAAATGGTGCTGGTCCAACTGGATGTCCACTTGTAAAAGAATGAAATTAGACTCATACTTATCACCTTGAACAAAACTTAAGTCCAAGTGGATCAAAGACCTTAACATAAGGCCGGTCACACTAAATCTACTAGAAGAAAAAGAGGGAGAAACCCTAGAACTAATTGGCACAGGCGACAACTTCCTGAACAGAACACCAACAGCTCAGGACTTGAGATCAACAATCAATAAATGGGACCTCATGAAACTGAAAGCTGCTGTAAGGCAAAAGACACTGTCATTCGAACAAAATGGCAGCCTACAGACTGGGAGAAAATCTTCACCAACCCCACATCTGACAGAGGGATAATATCCAAAGTCTACAAAGAATTCAAGAAATTAAATGCCAAGAAACCAAATAATCCAATAAAAAAAATGGGGGACATAGCTAAATAGAGAATTCACAAAAGAGGAATCCCTAATGGCTGAGAGACACTTGAAGAAATGCTCAACATCCTTAATCATCAGAGAAGTACAACTCAAGACGACTCTGAGATTCCATCTCACACCTGTCAGAACGGCTAAGAGCAAAAACTCAAAGGACAGCACATGCTGGCGAGGGTGTGGAGAAAGGGGTACCCTACTCCATTGCTGGTGGGAATGCAGGCTTGTGCAACCACTATGGAGGTCAGTCTGGCGATATCTTAGAGAACTTGGAATAGCTCTGCCTCAGGACCCAGCTATACCACTTCTTGGTTTACACCCAAATGCCTCTTCACGGAATCATAAGGAAGTTTCCTCATCTATGTTTATAGCAGCCTTATTTGTAATAGCTAGAAACTGGAAACAACCCAGATGTCCCTCAACCGAAGAATGGGTGAAAAAACTGTGGTACATGTACACAATGGAATATTATTCAGCTATCAGGAACAATAAAATTATTCAATTTGCAGCCAAATGGATGGAACTAGAAAAGCTCATCCTGAGTGAACTAACCCAGACTCAGAAGGACGCATATGACATCTGTTCACTTATAGTAGGATTTTAGCTATATTGTAGAAGGTATCGATACTACAACTAACACACCAAAGAGAACTTGGACATAGACTTCTTATTTTTATTTTTTATATATTAGTTATATTTTTTCTATTTTTTTAGTCTTTTTTATCTATTGTCTGCTTATTGGTTTGTTTGTTTAGTAGTTCTCTCTCCCAGGCTATGAGACACTTTTCACTGACTGCTTCATAGACCCCCAATAAATGAAGAGGCTCTTGGCCCTCATATGACCTCTCAACTGACATGAGAGACTGTTATTTAAGGACACCCCACCCCAGAGAAATGGGATGGAAGGGTTAGGAGGTAAAGAAAAAAAATGAAATGTGATGTTTCAGCCTTTTACTACTAATTGTCATAAACTGTTTAGGATAATTAAGAAATGCAAACTAATGGTTATGTAAGCTGGTCATTCTGTTAGGTACTATGACAGCCTATTATAGTTACTTGCTAAGCTATTCAGAAATAAAGCTGCTAAGAGACAAGCAACATCTGCTTACCCTAATATAATAGATAGATAGGGCCTCTTCAAAAACCACAAGAGATCTGCAGAATATGGCATTCAAAGATGTTTTCGTAGAAGATATGTCACAATATCAAAAAAAAAAACAAATCTTATTTTAAGACCACATCTTTGAATGCCATATTCTGCAGATCTCTTGGGGTTTTTGAAGATGCCCTATCTATCTCTTGTATTTAGATAAGCAAAAGAAAAGCATCGAAGAATCTCCAGTGTGAGATGGTTGAATTAATGGTAAGCCTATCCCTTGGCATGTAAAAACTCCTTGCTTCAACTGCAGACAGACTGCTGTCCAAAAAGGACAAAACTTGGTAGCAGGGAAGTTGACAGCCTAGCTCTGCCAAGACAGGGTAGGTTAGTCCTTCACAATCCCTGCT
>CAJQZJ010034988.1:0-11869 GCA_907164525.1 Lophiomys imhausi | reverse complement strand
AAAAAGAAAGAAACTGAAAACTGTGAGTACAAAGAACTGTAGACTTTGTCAGTGCTATCCTTATTCTTGATATATCAGCGCATTATTCTCCTTCAAGAGTTTTGGAACAATTTTCTTGTTGCTCTAAGTTTTTGGAATAATTTCCTTCTAGTATGTTTGCTGCCAACAATTCTTCATTTTTCCTATTTTAGCATAAACTTGATTTCATCAGGGAAGTGTGTTTAATATAAATATTTAAGGGTATATCCATATCCACTCACACCCTTGTAACCCAAATAACCCCTTAATTCTTTAAGCTATTTTTGTAATGATTTTTTGTAACAGCAATGAGAAATGTAATTAAACACTTTATTTTATACATAACTAATGTCTAAAGAGTTACTTCTATGAGTGCCTATGAGCTAACACTAAACATTAAAATAAAGAAAATATTTTCCTTTCATCCTTACAGAGCAATTACATATTTAGGGACTCTTGAACACTTTGCTTTCCATTTATAGCTTTGCCTTAGATTTCACTTCTTGTGAAAGCTAAGAAAAAGATGAAACCTAAGTAGGACTTTTCACATTTTTCCTGAATGATTGTCCTTTACTGTGAATCTGTGTAATGGCCAAAATCTCTACTGTAGTTGAAAACACGGAAGTGCCTTATTTCTTCAAAAATTACATTTCTTATAAATTCTTCCTAAGTTCTAGCGTGTCTGGTCTGTGTCTCAACCATGATCATTTGTCCTTTGTTTTAATTGTCTGCTCAACTCTTTTTCATCTATTCCTTCTACACTTAATCTCCTTTCCACTTCCATGTTATGTGTGTCTTTTTGTCCTCCACTTCCTTCCATAGTTGCTCTTTATTTTTTTAACATCCCTTGGTCTCATTTCTTGTTGTTTATGCTTAGGACTTAAGGGGGCTCATTATCAGAATTTCAAAAATATTACCCAGGGAATGTTTTCAATAAGTCTGGGTATTCCCATAGTATAGCCAGAAGATTACAGTGCATGAATGTATATCAAGAAAACTTACAACTAAACATATTTGCACACATGTCTCCCTATAAGCTTCTTTCTGTACCTCTGCTTCGAGAATATTGAACCAATCCTGACTCATAATACCCACAAATAGTTTATCAATTATATGTGTAAGAAGCATCATTTCTATCAATTAGAGCATATTTACAAGTTGACTAATCTACTAGGTTTACATCTTTTTTTAGTGTTTATTTATTACTTCAAATTACATCTCACTCTGGCCTTGAACTCTGAGATCTTCAGGTTTCTGTCTCTAGTGGGTTGGCATTAAGGGTATATCCCTCTCAAAGATGGGATTAAGGGTGTGCACCATCACCACCCTGTTCCTTGTAACTCTAGGATTTATAAGACAACTAACTCTATAGTGATCCTCCTGTCTCTGATAGAGTTAAAGGCATGGTCTAACACTACGCTTCTCATTTATTTTACCTTAGCTCCAAATTTTTTCAACCCTTGGAGGTTTAGAAAATCAGGTTGAACTGTAGTAACCTTTAATTTATCTACCGCATTTTAAACCTTTTACCCGCTTTTTAATGCCAAACCATGAAAATATCCTTTATATGTACAAAAAAAAAAACTTTAAGCTGTTATGAAGTTTGTGTAAGCTATATGGCAACCTGCAGTCTAACATTCCAATCTGAAATTAAGGCCATTTTTCCTTTCATGCCAGTAAGGCAAGTATACCTTTGGTAAACTATAGTTTGACAATTTTATATTGTATTTTTATTATATTTTTAAGCTTATTAACTCTTTTCTTAAAAAAGTATATTTTGTTTCCTCAAGTAACTTCTAGAATATATAGTGCCTTCTTTCCACCCCTTCCAGTCCCACCCTCTACCCCTCTCCCTTCTATCCTACTCCTACTGAGTGTGGTGTCCCTACATATCAGTTCCCTGTCCCAGTTCAGCAGTCATAGGAGGGTTAAAAGCTTCCTCATACACTGGGGGCCTACATGGCAGCACCACTAGGGTAAAGTGTCTCATTAACAGGTAAAGTCTATGTTCCTGTTCCCATTGGTGCATTGGCTGTAGTATAGTTATCCTATACTATATATTTACATCTTACCACACATTATCACCTCAAACTGTTTATAAAGCTAAAGGTGTTTCCAAATAGTAGACATGATAAACACTAGTACTTTACCAAAAAATCCTCGTAGAGACCTATGTTTATATTTGAAAACTGTCTTCCAGACACAGAGAGTCTAACAAATTAAAAAGTCCTTTATGGTCTCGAATGTGTTCATGGTTCCCGCCTATAAAGTGTTCTTTCCTGTGCAGATTTTCCTTGGCCATCCATCCCTGGAAGGGTTCAATTTAGCTAGGTCAGTTGTAATTCTTTTTACCTTCACATACCACTATTATAATATAGGCCTTCCCTTAAAACCTTGTTACTTTTAAAAAATAATATTCTATATTACAAAAAGTTCCAAAAAGCTACAATTCTCTGCGGTTTTCTCTGGGACAAGCAAATTAAGAAGATACCTGTGCTATGACCTAAGAGCAGTTCCTAATTAATGACCCTAACCAGTGCCTGGTTCCTTCATACTCTTTGTATTATACATTATGGTGATATGAAACTTCCATTTATCTGTTGAAGTTAATAAAAAGTCAGTTTTTTTTCTTTGTTCTGGGATTAGTCTAGAGAGTCCTCAGGGAGATTTGCTCAACGAAATGACCTGAAGGCTTTGTACTGCAGATGCTCCTCTGGTTCCCCTCCCTTATCCTTCTCATAGAAGTACTCTCCTATCTATCATATCATTCTTGTTTCTAACGAAGGCCTCCATATAATAAGTTAGTATTTACCTTTGAAACAAAGCAACACAACAACTTTCCAACATTGTTACTATAAGATATAAGGAATAAGATGTCAGACGTAAGTAACATGCTGAAGAAAAGCAAAACACGAGTAAACAAAGATATACGTAATATTACATGGAAGGGAAATGAGTTTCAGATCAGAAGTTGGGTATACAGAAAAGTCTAAGCTATACATAGAAGCATTGTGTTTCTCTGTCTCAAAGCATGGACAAATCAATAATGTATCTCTCCATCTTAATTTTTTTTCTCTTTAATTTATTTGTTTGCTTTACATCCTCCTAGTCCCACTCTCCCATAATCTCCTCTATTCTCATTCCTTCTTCTCATAGATGGGAGACCCCCACTATCCCATCCTTGCTCTTAATGTCGCATCATAACTAAGTGCATCCTCTTCAACTGAGTCCAGACAAGGCAGCCCAGCTAGGGGAGAGTTAGAGAGTGATCCAACAGGAGGCAATAGAGTCCATGACAGGGACAGACTCTCAATTGCTAGGGGATCCACATGAAGACCAAGCTGCCCATAAGCTCCATAACTGTAGTGGGCCTAGGTCCAATACATGCATGCTTCTAGATTGCTTATTGAGTCTCTGTGATCCCCATTGTTTCAAGATGGATGACTCTATTTGTCTTTTGTGGAGTTCTTGTCCCCTTCAGGTTCCTTCATCTTTCCCCCAACTATTCCACAAGATTTGCAGATCTCCATCTAATGTTTGGCTGTGGATCTCAGCATAGGTTTTGATCCACTGCTTGGTGGAACCAATCAGAAGACAGTTAGCTAAGCTCATGTCAGCAAGCATAGCAGAGTATCATTAACAGTGTTTAGGGTAGACTCTCCCATGGGCTGGGTCTGAAGTCGGGCCAATCATTTGGACAGCCATTTCCTCAAATTGTGCTGCATCTTTATCCCTGCACATTCTGTGGGCAGGGTAAATTTGGGGTCGAAAGGTTTGTCGGTAGGTTGGTGTCCCTTCCCTCCAATGGAAGTCCTTTCTGGATATAGGGGGTGACCACTCCAATCTCCTTATCTTCCTCTGGTAGGATTCTTAGCTAAGTCACCTTGTATACTCCCAAGAGCCTACCCCATTATAGGTCTCCAGCTTGTCCTAGAGATTCCCCTATCTGCTTCTCCTCTCTCTCCATGTCCTACCATCTCCTGCCCCATTTTCCCACTCCTGATCCGCGTCCTCATTTTCCTACCCACCCCTTTTCCACCACATTCCTTCTTCTCATGCACTTCTGATGTCCACTCTTTTTTTCCCTTCAGAGTCAGATTCAAGCTTTGTCCCTTGAGCTCTCCTTGTTGCTTAGTGTCTTTGAGTCCATGAATTGTGAAATGATTATACTTTACTAAATGGTAATGTCAACTTATGAGTGAGTACATACCATGAGGTTGATCTTTGTGAATGCCATTTATTTGCCTGAAAATTTCATGATTTCTTTTTATTTAATAGATAAGAGACATTCAATTGTGTAAATGTATCATATTTTCTCTATCCATTCTGCAGTTGAGAAACATCTAGGTTATTTCCAGGTTCTAGCTATTACAAATAAGACTGCTAGAAACATATTTGATTAAATGACTTTGTGGTATTATGGAGCATCTTTTTGGTATATGTCCAGGAGAGGTATAGCTGTCTCTTGAGGTAGAACTGAGTTTTCTGAAAAAGTGCCAAATTGATTTCCAGAGTGATTGTGTAAGTTTATACTCAAACCAACAATGGAGGAATATTCCCCTTTCTCTACATCCTTGCCAGCATATGACTTGTGTTTTTGTGCTGTTACGTGTGTTGTTGATCTTAGCCATTCTGACAGGTGTGAGATGGAATCTCAGAGTTGTTTTGATTTGTGTTTCACTGATGATTAAGGACATTGAACTTTTCTTTAAGTGCTTTCCAGGCACTAGAGAATCCTCAGTTAAGAATTCTCAGTTTAGAGATCAACAATCACTAAATCGGACCTCATGAAACTGAAAAGCTTCTGTAAGGCAAAAGACACTCTCATTCGAACAAAACGGCAGTCTACAGACTGGGAGAAAATCTTCACCAACCCCACATCTGACAGAGGGCTAATATCCAAAATCTACAAAGAACTCATGAAATTAAATGCCAAGAAACCAAACAATCCAATAAAAAAAAATAGGGGACACAGCTAAATAGAAAATTCACAAAGGAGGAATCACTAGTGGCTGAGACACTTGAAGAAATGCTCAACAGCCTTAATCATCAGAGAAATGCAACTCAAGACGACTCTGAGATTCCATCTCACACCTGTCACAATGGCTAGGATCAAAAACTCAAATGACAGCACATGCTGGCGAGGGTGTGGAGAAAGGGGTACCCTACTCCATTGCTGGTGGGAGTGCAGGCTTGTGCAACCACTATGGAGGTCAGTCTGGTGATATCTTAGAAAATTTGGAAAAGCTTTGCCTTAGGACCCAGCCATACCACTTCTGGGTATACACCCAAATGGCTCTTCACGGAATCATAAGGAAGTTTCCTCATCTATGTTTATAGCAGCCTTATTTGTAATAGCTAGAAACTGGAAACAACCCAGATGTCCCTCAACCTAAGAATGGGTTAAAAAACTGTGGTAAATCTACACAATGGAATATTATTCAGCTATCAGGAACAATGAAATTACGCAACTTGCAGCCAAATGGATGGAACTAGAAAAGATCATCCTGAGTGAGCTAACCTAGACTCAGAAGGATGCATATGGCATCTATTCACTTATAGTAGGATTTTAGCTATATAGTAGAAGATATCGATACTACAACTAACACACTAAAGGTAACTTGGACATAGACTTTTTATTTTTTATTTTTATTTATTTATTATATTTTTTCTATTTTTTAGTCTTTTTTATCTATTTGTCTGCTTATTTGTTTGTTTGTTTCTCAGTTCTCTCTCCAGGGCAATGAGACACTCTTCACTGATGGTACTGCCTCGTAGACCCCCAATGAATGAGGAGACTCTTGGCCATCATATGACCTCTCAACTGAGATGAGGGACTGTTATATAAGGACACCCCCACCCCAGAGAAATGGGATGGAAGGGTTAGGAGGTAAAGAAAAAAGAATGAAATGTGATGTGTCGGCCTTGTACTCCTAATTGTCATAAACTGTTTAGGATAATTAAGAAATGCAAACTAATAGTTATACAAGCCGGTCATTCTGTTAGGTACTATGATAGCCTATTATAGTTATTTTCTAAACTAATCAGAAATAAAGCTGCTAAGAGACAAGCAACATCTGCTTATCCTATTATAAGTGATAGATAGGGCCTCCTCAAAAACCTCAAGAGATCTGCAGAAAATGGCATTCAAAGATGTTTTCGTAACTTTAGATTTTTTTATATCAAGACATATCAACTCCTGACAGCACCCCCTATTCTACCCCAAGTAGAAGATGAGCATCAAAGAATCTCCAGTGGGAGATTATTGAATTAGTCTCAAGCCTATCTCTTGGTAGGAAAAACCCTTTGCTCCAACTGTAGACAGAATGCTGTCCAAAAAGGACAAAACCTGGAAGCAGGTAAGTCAACAGCCTAGCTCTGCCAAGACAGGGTAGGCAAGTCCTTCAGAACCCCTGCTCTACAATCAATGTCTGTCAGAGAAACGGGGCCAAATGACTGAATCCCAATGCTGTAATGTATGGAGAGAAAATGGGAACTGTCCAGGCAGCCACTGGTATGTCATTTCTTAGTTTGGGAAGCTGCAGGCCCTGTACTTCCTATAAAATCAGATATATTAATCACTTTCAGGTCTCTGAGGTGGTAGAAGAACAGATAGCTAGAGCCTCATAATTAAATTTTGAGTTGTTTAGGAGTCAAGAGAGTGTTATAAATCTAAGAAGATGCTTTTAAAATTGTGTTGCAAGTTAGTATGAATGTTGAGTTATATATAGAACTTTAAACTCATAGAGATGGTTAGATAGTAGAATGTTAAAGTCAGGTGCCAAATACATATGGACTGGACATTGGGAATGTACGCTAAACCATATAACCCTCATAACTGTGGCCTAATTACCTCTGTTGTTTTGTATTGTATTTATTATTATAAGAGAAAGAGCCATTTGTTGGACTGAAAGGGGAAACTGTAGGGGGAAATAAGATATAGCTTAAATTTAAAAAAAAAGGGAAGAGGATGGGGGTTGAGGGTGGGAGGGTGAGACTGAGGGGGAGAATAGGGAGGGGACTGCAATTGAGATGTAACTTGAAAAAATAAAAAATAAAGGAAAAAAAAGAATTCTCAGTTTATCTCTGTATCCCATTTTTTAATTGTATTATTTGGTTTGTTTCTTGAATTCTTTATACAATTTGGATATTTGTCCTTTGTCAGATGTGGTATTAGGTAAGATCTTTTCCCATTCTGTAGGCTGCATTTTTTTTTCTATTGACAGTGTCGTTTGCATTACAGAAGCTTTTAGGTTTAATGAGGTCCCACTGATTAAGTGTTGATCTTAGTGCCTGAGCTCTTGGTGTTTGGTTAAGGAAGTTGTCCCCTGTACCAATGTGCTCAAGAGTCTTTCCCACTTTCTTTTCTATTAGTTTTTTTCTTTTGTGTGTTATATTGAGAACTTTGATCCACTTGGACTTAAGTTTTGTGCAGGGTGATAATTATGGATCTATTTGCATTCTTCTACATGTAGACATCAGTTAGACCAGACCAATTAATTTAAGATGCTCTTTTTCACCACTGTATGGTTTTGGCTTCTTTGTCAGAAATTAAGTATCCATATTATAGCTTTACTACATTTTATAAGAGATTACATAGCAGCATTAGAGGGTCTACCTCTTTTTAAAGAAGTTCTATGAAAATTAGCTTGAGATCTTCAATTACTTTATATATTGTAGGATACTAGAGAAATATAGGTGATAATGAGAACTATACTTTCCTTCAATAAGTTTTAATGTTGAACAAAGTCAATCACTGGTAAGAATGAACTTGCCTTGAAGGTGGTTATTGTCAAGGATTTGAAAGATTATCAGAAGTTAACAACATTTAGGCAAATTGAAACTGATTAATATGAGAACAAGACTTATTTGGAACAATATGAGACAGATAAGTTATAGAAGAAATGTACTCGAACCATCTTGGAATTTGCAGTCATCCTATGGTATCCTAAGAGTCTGGATATATATATATAAAGCATAACACATAAAGAAGTTGTTATAGCAAGCTAGTTGTTATAACTACATTGGTTTGTGGTCAGTTACATATGTTGTATATTTCAGGCAACAACTGTGGCAAGATGAAGAATTCTTTTATTGAAGTTGTTTGTTATATTTATTAACTCACTGAGTCTGCAGAAATCGGTTTCCTTGAATTAGAAAGACCTAGTTGAATGTGAAATCAAAATTCACATTTTTTTTTCAGGGATAGAGAAATTTTACTCCATTTCACTTTTGATCCTGTGAAATATTTTAAATCATTTCTCAAAGCTCATAAAATCTATAGTGAACTGAATAAAGGGTAACAATGTATAGAGGAACAGTTCAGGACTGCAGTAGTTGTCTTTCATAAGGTAAGTGAAAACTTTTCCATCCCAGTGGAAAGTAGATATTGCCTTAGCATATTGGCAAGGGTTAGGTATGCTAGGAAAAGATTATGTTGAATGGAATCAATAGTGATCTAGATATTTAAAAATCAGGAAGGAGTAGACATATACATGGCAAGGGCAAAGAGAGGGCTCAGTCATTAAAGCACTTAATGCTCTTGCAAATGATCCTGTTTAGTCCCATCACACATATTAGATACCTCACAAATGCCAGTAACTTCAGCTCCAGAAGATCTGGTGCTGTCTTGTCTGCTGTAGGCACCTACACAGGTGCACATATTCAATATATATGTATATATAAATAGAAACTAAGTATAGATTTTAAAATGAAGAAATTCATGTATTAACATTTTATCATTTTCCTCACCATAAACTCAGATTCCTGATGCCCAACACTGTTGGTAGGGTTGAATAGTTTGCCACATGAATTTCTTCATTTTAAAATCTATACTTAGTTGTATGAAAAAGGTAATAGATATTTGAGGGCAGGGAGGAACATGTACCTTAGAGGAGAGTCATTGTTCTTTGGAGGTTCTTTGCTATCTTTCTATCACAAAGTATTTTTTTCTCTATTTATTAGCTTTATTTGGTACCATAAAGGGTTACTTAATAACCTTAAAATGATTGGCCTCATTACTACGATGAAAGGCCAAGAGCTTATATTGTGAAAATTTAGATATTTTTTGTTTATTTATTACTTCAAGTAACATCTTCATCACAGTCTCCTTTCTCCATTCCTCCTGGTCCCAAACTCCCACCCTCTCTCTGCTCTTCCACCTATCCTACTCCTCCAGAGTGGGTTGCCCCTACATATAAGCTCCCCTCAGTTCAGCAGTCATATGAGTTTTAGGAGCATCCTTTTGCACTGGAAGCCTATATGGCAACTCTATTAGGGCAAAGTGTCCCATGAACAGGTAACAAGATCTATGTTCCTGTTCCTTTTGGTGTGTTGGTTGTAGGATAGTTACCCTGTACTACATGGCTAAAATCCAATTATAAGTGAACAGATGTCATGTGCATCTTTCTGAGTCTGGGTTAGCTCACTCAGGATGAGCTTTTCTAGTTCTATCCATTTGCTTGCAAAATGCAAGATTTAGTTGTTTCTAATGGCTGAG
Organism: Lophiomys imhausi; assembly: GCA_907164525.1. NCBI lineage: Eukaryota > Metazoa > Chordata > Mammalia > Rodentia > Muridae > Lophiomys > Lophiomys imhausi. The sequence continues at coordinate 2,352 of CAJQZJ010034988.1, read as the reverse complement.
TAGTATTCCATTGTGTAAATGTACCACAGTTTTTTGTTTTGTTGTTGTTGTTGTTTGTTTGTTTTTTTTACCTATTCTTCAGTTGAGGGACATCTGAGTTGTGTCCAGTTTCTAGCTACCACAAATAAAGCTGCTATGAACATAGATGATGAGTTGTACTTGTGGATTGGTGAGAAGTCATTTAAATGTACACCCAGAAAGTGGTATGGCTGGGTCTTGAGGTAGAGCTATCCCAAGTTTTCTAAGATATCGCCAGATTGATTTCCATAGTGGTTGTACAAGTTTGCACTCCCACCAAAAATGAAGGAGTATTCCCCTTTCTCCACAGCCTGGCCAGCATGTGTTATCCATTGAGCTTTTGATCTCACAACCTTCAGTAAAACCATAGGAGAATCATGCTACCATGTTTCTTTCTAACATCCTCAATCAATTCAGCAGGGTGTCTAGAAATAAAACTACCAATGAAAGCAGACTTCCTGTGATCATCTACAGTTAGAAATAAGCAGTTATTATAGATAGTTTAAAGTTGTTTATATAGTTAGAAATTGAATTATCTCTGTTGTCTATCCTCCTGAATTTTTGACAAGCCAATTTGTATGGGTATGAAATGTACTCTAGTAACTCTGTTTCTGTTTTTGTTGGGTTCCTGGTTGTTTTGTTTTGTTTTCAATCTCTATTGTGGGTAAAGCTTGGGGTATTTTGATTCAAGTGTAAATCTTCATTAATGCTGATGCACATAGTTCCTCAGAACCACAAGAAGATATTTGAAGAACATATAAATATTTGTAATAATTAGGAGAAGTCTTAGAATTTTACAGAATGTGGCTCTAAAACAAACCTAATTCCTATAGAAAATGATGCAATATGCTCTATTTAGGATAAATCATTAATCATATAATAGATTTAAAATTATCACCAAAGATTAAATGTATGTTGAAGGAGGTCTATTGGAGTCTTCTAGATTTTCATTTTCAGAATCTTAATAATAGAGAAGGAATTCAGAAGCCACCATGGCTGTGTGGGGGGAAAGAGAAAAATGCTCAAAGTGTGTCATAAAAATGGTGGGAAAATGAATGATATATTGAGGAGAAGAGGGGAAAATGTTAAGCACAAAGATAGCTTAAGGTGTAACAGAACTTTTGGAGAGAAATTTTTGGGAGAGCAAATTCTAAGACATCTCCAAATTGGGTAGGATGGAATGAAAGACCTAAGAGCATGTTGAAAGAATTCTCAAAGAAATAATAATATATAAAAAATAAACCAGAATTGTTAAAAATGCAAAAAAAATTAAAAGGCAGATTTCTCAGATGAATAGAATAACAGAGAATTTGTCAGTCAGATTTGCCTCTCCTAAATGTTCCTTTTTTTAAATTGAAAATAAATTCTTGTCTTATACAGTATATCCCAACCACAATTTACCCTCCCTCTACTCCTCCCTGCTCCTCCACCTACCTCCTCTCTCCCCTAGATCCATTCCCTCTCCATTTCTCTTTAGAAATGAGCAGTTCTCCAAGAGACAACAACCAAGCATGACATAACAAGACAATATGACCAGGCAAAGACTCCTATACCAAGGATGGACAAGACAATCCAATAAGAGAAAAAGAGTTCCTAGAGCATGCAGAATAGTCAGAGACATACCTACTCCCATTGTTTTGAGTCCCAAAAAAATCTCCAAGCTAACAGTCATAACATATACATGCAGAGGACCTGGTACAGACCAATGGAGGGGTCATGCTTGCTGCTTCAGACTCTGTGAGCCCATATCAGCCCTACTTGGTTGGTTCAGTAGGCCATGTTCTCCACCATGGCTGTGTGGAGGAAAGAGAAAAATGTTCAAGGTGTGCCTGACAAAAGTGGTGGGAAAATTAAGGATACATGCCAAAGGGCAGAGAGGAAAATGTTAAGTATAAAGATAGCTTAAGTTGTAACAGAACTATAGGAGGGAAAATTTAGGAGAGGCAGTCCATGACATCTCAAAGGTGAGTGGGATAGAACCTCAATTCCCTCTGACTCCTAAATTCTTTCTTCCCCCTCTTCAATGAGCTTCCCCAAGCTCCAAGGGGAAGGACCCAATAGAGATCTCCAATTTAGACTCTCTCTTCACACATGGTGTCTGACTGTGTCTCTGCATCTGATCCAATCTGCTGCTAGAGGAAGCCTCTCTGATGACAACTAGAGAAAGTATAGATCTTAAGTCTCTGAGTTATTCTGTCTCTGGTTCTTGGCCATCCATGCCATGTCTGACATGTGCTCACTCTCTTGCAATAGGCCTCAAGTGAAACCAGATTTTGGTTGGCCACTCCCATAAGCTTTTCACCACCATTGCCCCAGTACATCTTGAAGGAAGAA
>CAJQZJ010034985.1:0-10269 GCA_907164525.1 Lophiomys imhausi | reverse complement strand
TAAATGTCTGTCAGAGAAACAGGACCAAAAGGCTGAAGACTGATGCTGGAATGTATGGAGAGAAAATGGGAACTGTCCAGATAGTCACTGGTTTGTCATTTCTTAGTATTGGAATCTGCAGGCCCTACACTTCCTATATAATCAGATATATTTATCCTTCTCAGCTCTCTGAGGTGGTTGAAGAATAGACAGCTTGAGTCTCATAGCTAAATTTTGAGTTGTTTAGGAATCAAGTGGGCGTTCTAGATCTAAGAAGATGGTTATAATAGTGATGCAAGTTAGTATGAAAACCAAGTCAGTTATAGAACTTTAAACTCATGGAGATGGTTAGAAGGCAGAAGGTTAAAGTTAGGGGCCAAATATGTATTAACTGGACATTGGGAAGGTATACTGGGCCATTTAACTCTAATAAATGTGGCATATTTATATCTGTTGTTTTGTATAATACTCACTGTTATAAGAGAAGGAACCATCTGTTGGACTGAAAGGGGAAACTTCTGGGGTGAAGAGGGGGGAAGGGCGGGATAGGGAGGGTTTTGTGACTGAGATGTAACTTGAAGAAAAAAGTAAAGTACTTATTAAAGAAATGTAAGCGAGAGCTCAATAATTAAATTACAAGGAAAGAGAGAGATGAGAGGAATATGAAGATTAACAGCTCAAAAGACACCAAATTAAAAAAAAAGGAAGAATAAGTCACAGTGTCTAGGGACACATACTTGGACAAGAGAAATACAGATCAACATAAAATGAAAACAATGACTGCTACTTGAAAAGGAAGCAGTTATGACTGAGATGGCTGTAGTGAAGGCTTGGATTTCTTTGGAAACACACTTGTGTTGAATGAGTGTCACTGAAAAACAGACTCATAAAAAGGGCATAGCGATCAGCCTAAAGACTGTCACCTGTGGGGAACACCTGGGAGAGCAGGTGGCCTTGGTCAATAGGTGTACCTCGGGAGGAGGGCATAAGGTTGGTCAATGGCAAAGCATCCTGGTGCATAATTAGAGAGTGTATAAAAAGGAAGGCCCAGAAACTTGAGAGGGCTTTGTTTTGCTTAGCATTGTTTCATATCACTGTTCATCAATGCTTAACTTTGAAAGACAACAAACAGCATTTTCCTGAAAATTGCTGCTACCAAAACTTGCAGCATAGGTTGGGCAGAGCACACGTAAAAAGCTGCAGCCTCCAGTGGCACCTGTCCAGAGACTGCAGTGCTAAGAGAGGGGAAGGCAACTGCCAGCACCAAGGCTGAGAGGACAAAAGGGACCAAGACCCCAAGTGTCAATGGCCTTCGTCTAGGCCAATGGATGGTGAAGAGACTACGGCCTCAAAGAGTGTGCAGCAATGAACAGCTACTAGGCTGCATGAATACAGCGCCTGCCCTGAAGCAGAAAATTTGGGTGAGCAGAAGAAGATGAGGGAGGTGCAGCATCTGCCCAGAGGGGGTTTCAGCTAATTCAAGTAAACTGAAAAGAGCCAAGAACCCGGGGGGGGGGGGGGGGTGTTGACTTGCTACAACTGCCATCTCAACAGCCAGGTGACCAATGGGCTGCTTATGATTGCTGTGTTGCCCAAGTTGCCCCCAAGGAACCACACCTGAGAACATCTTCATTTTGGTATTCTTTCTAATGTGCCTCAGGTGACTTGGCTAGAAGGTATTTAGAATTATTAATAAATAGTTTAAAGGTACACCAACATTGGGGTACACAGAAAGCTTGCAGGAGAGCTGACAAGTTCTAGGTGGTTTTCTCAATGTGCTCATTTTTACAATATGAAGTAAATATTCATTTCGCTTTCAAAAAAAAAAAAAGAAAAAGAAAAAGAAAAAGAGAGGGCAATGGAAGACTTCCAGGCAAAGACAAGCAAACTGGAGCAGGAAATGTACAAAACAAATAACATCACTCAAGAAATCAAGAAATGAACATGGAAATGGAAACAATAAAGAAAACACAGTCAGAGTTAAAAAATGGAAATGGAGAATCAAGGGAAGAGAACAGGAGCTATGGATTTGAGTACCAAAAATAGGATTCAAGAGATGGAAGAAAGGATCTCAGGCAGATTCGATGGAAGAAATCAATACAACATCCAAAGAAAATGAGAAAGCTAAAAAATCTCTCACACAGTATCCAAGAAATCAAGGACTCAATGAAAAGATGGAACCTAAGAATTATAGGTATAGAGGAAAGGGAAGACTACCAACTCCATGGTCCAGGAAATATCTTCAACAAAATCATAGAAGAAAACTTCCCAAACCTAAAGAAAGAGAGGCCAGTAAAAATCCAAGAGGCTTACAGAACACAAAACATATTAGATCTGAAAAGAAATTCCTCTCGCCACATAATAATAGAACCTCCAAATGTAGAGAACAAAGAAAGGACATTAAAAGCTGTAAGAGAAAAAGGCCAAGTCACATACAATGGCAGATCCATCAGAATCACACCTGAATTCTCCTCAGAAACTTTAAAAGCTAGAAGGGCCTGGACAGATGTCCTACAAGCCCTGAGAGAACATAGGTGCCCAGCCAGACTACTGTACCCAGGAAACTCTCTATCAACATAGATGGAGAAAACAAGATTCTTATTCCATGACAAAATCAAATTCAAACAATATCTCCCCAAAAACGTAGCCCTACAGAAGATGCAAGAAGGAAAATTCCAACACAGAGAAGATAACTACACCCAAGAAAACAAAGGAAATAGAAACCTCCACAGCAACTAAACAAAAAGAAACACAAGACAACCAGCTATACCAAAATAATGGGAAATAACAACTCCTGGTCACTAATATCCATCAATATCAATGGACTCAACTCGCTAATAAAAACACACAGACTTACAGACTGGATCCGTAAACAAGACCCATCTTTGTGCTTTATACAAGAAACACATCTCACAATTGAAGATAAACACTATCTCAGAGTAAGGGCTGGGAAAAGGTTTCCCAAGCAAATGGACCCAGGAAACAAGTTGGAGTAGCCACCCTAATATAAAACAAAATAGACTTCCAATTGAAGTTAATAAAAAAAGACAGAGAAGGGCATTACATACTCGTTAAAGGAAATATGCACCAAGAGGACATCTCAATATTGAACATCTATGCCCACAAATACAAAGGCACCTACATTTATAAAAGAAATGCTTCTAAAACTTAAATCACACATCAATCCAAACACTTTAATCGTGGGAGACTTCAACACCCCACTCACAACTATGGACAGATCATCAAGACAGAAGTCAAACAGAGAAATAATGAGTCTAACAGAGATCATGAACCAAATGGACCTAACAGATATTTACAGAACATTTCACTCAAACACAAAAGAATACACCTTCTTCTCAGCACCTCATGGAACCTTTTCCAAAATCGAACATATATTTGGCCACAAAGATAGCCTCAACATATACAAGAAAATTGAAATAACCCCTTGTATCTTATCAGACCACCATGGAATAAAGCTGGACTTCAATAGCATAAGAATCAATAGGAAGTCTACACACACATGGAAATTGAACAACTCTTTACTAGAGGACCACTGGGTCAGGCAAGAAATAAACAAGGAAATCAAAGACTTCTTAAAATCGAACGAAAATGAAGACACAACATACCCAAGCCTATGGGACACAATGAAAGCTGTGCTACGAGAAAAGTTCATAGCACTAAGTGCCTTCAAAAAGAAAATTGTGACAAGCTCAGATGAGCGAATTAACAGCTAATCTGGGTGAATTGGAAAAACAGAAGAAAACACTCCCAAGAGGAGCAGAAGGCAGGAGATCATCAAACTTAGGGCTGAAATCAACAACTTAGAAACAAAAAGAACTACACAAAGAATCAAAGAAACCAAGAGTTGGTTCTTCTGGAAAATCAACAAAATAGACAGACCCTTAGCCAAATTAACTAAAAGACAGAGGGAGAAAACACAAGTCAACAAAATCAGAAATGAAAAGGGAGAAATAACAACAGAAATTGAGGAAATCCAGAGAATATTGGACCCTGCTTTAAAAATCTATATTCCTCCAAATTTGAAAACTTAAGTGAAATGGACAATTTTCTTGAGAGTTTCCACCTACCAAAGCTAAATCAAGATCAGATAAACAGATTAAACAGCCCTATAACCCCTAAGGAAATAAAAAGAGTCATTAAAAATCTACCAACCAAAATGGCTTTAGCATGGAATTCTAACCCTTCAAAGAGGAGCTAACACCAATACTTTTCAAATTCTTTCAAAAAATAGAATCTGAAAGAACATTGCCAAACTCATTCTATGAGGCCACAGTCGCCCTGATTCCTAAACCACACAAAGACCCAACAAAGAAAGAGAACTTCAGACCAATCTCCCTCATGAACATAGATGCAAAAATACTTAATAAAATACTAGCAAACCGAATTCAAGAACACATCAAAAGTATCATACACTATGATCAAGTATGCTTCATCCCATGAATGCAGGGATGGTTCAACATATGAAAGTCTATCAACCTCATTCACCATATAAACAAGTTGAAAGAAAAAAAAACCCATGATAATCTCTCTAGATGCAGAAAAAGCATTTGAGAAAAATCCAACACCCCTTCATGCTAAAAGTTCTGGAGAGAACTGGCATACAAGGACCTAACCTAGAAATAATACAGGCAATATACAGCAGGCCAGTGGCCAACATCAAATTAAATGGAGAGAAACTTGTAGCATTTCCTCTAAACTCAGGGACAAGACAAGCATGTTCACTTTCACCATATCTCTTCAATATAGTACTTGAAGTTCTTGCTAGAGCAATAAGACAACTAAAGAGATCAAGGGGATAAATATTGGACAAAAAGCAGTTAAATTATCCCTATTTGCAGATGATATGATAGTATACACAAGTGACACCAAAAATTCCACCAGAGAACTCTTACAGCTGATAAACGCCTTCAGCAAAGTGGCTGGATACAAAATTAATTCAAAAAAATCAGAAGCCCTTCTTTATACAACAAACAAATGGGCTGAGAAAGAAATAAGGGAATCAATCCCCTTCACAATAGCCACAAACAACATAAAATACCTGATGTAACTCTAACCAAGCGAGTAAAAGTCCTGTACAACTAGAACTTCAAGCCCTTGAGAAAGAAATGGAAGAGGCCTTTAGAAGATGGAAAGATCTTCCATGCTCATGGATAGGTAGGATCAACATAATAAAAATGACCATCCCACCAAAACCAATATATAGATTCAATGCAATTCCTATCAAAATCCCAACACAATTTTTTATAGACTTGGAAAGAGCTATTCTCGATTTCATATGGAACAACAAAAATCCCAGAATAGCAAAATCAATCCTGTACAATAAAAAAACATCTGGAGGTATCATCATCCCAGATTTCAAACTGTACTACAGAGCAATAGTTGTAAAAACAGCATGGTACTGGTATAGAAACAGACCAGTAGATCAATGGAATCGAATTGAAGATCTAGAAATAGACTCACACACTTATGGACACCTAATTTTTGACAAAGAATCCAAAACGGCACAATGGAAGGACAGCATCTTCAACAAACGGTTCTGGTCCAACTGGATGTCCACTTGTAATAAAATGAAATTAGACTCATATTTATCACCTAGTACAAAACTTAAGTCCAAGTGGATCAAAGACCTTAACATAAGGCCAGTCACACTAAATCTACTAGAAGAAAAAGTGGGAAAAACCCTCGAACTCATTGGGACAGGTGATATCTTCCTGAACAGAACACCAACAGCTCAGAACCTGAGATCAACATTCAATATATGGAACCTCATGAAACTGAAAAGCGTCTGTAAGTCAAAAGACACTGTCATTCAAACAAAACGGCAGCCTACAGACTGGGAGAAAATCTTCACCAACCCCACATCTGACAGAGGGCTAATATTAGATATCTACAAAGAACTCAACAAATTAAATGCCAAGAAACCAAACAATCCAATCAAAAAATGGGGGAAGGAGCTAAATAGAAAATTCACAAAGAAGGAATCCCTAATGGCTAAGAGACACTTGACGAAATGCTCAACATCCTTAATCATCAGAGAAATGCAACTCAAGAAGACTCTGAGATTCCATCACAAACCTGTCAGAATGGCTAAGATCAAAAGCCCAAATGACAGCACATGCTGGCGAGGGTGTGGAGAAAGGGGTACCCTACTCCATTGCTGCTGGGAATGCAGGCTTGTGCAACCACTATGGATGTCAGTCTGGCGATATCTTAGAAAACTTGAAATAGCTTTGCCTCAGGACCCAGCCATACCACTTCTGGGTATATACCCAAATGCCTCTTCACGGAATCATAAGGAAGTTTCCTCATCTATGTTTATAGCAGCCTTATTTGTAATAGCTAGAAACTGGAAACAACTCAGATGTCCCTCAACCGAAGAATGGGTTAAAAAACTGTGGTACATCTACACAATGGAATATTATTCAGCTACCAGGAACAATGAAATTATGCAATTTGCAGCCAAATGAATAGAACTAGAAAACCTCATCCGGAGTGAGCTAACCCAGACTCAGAAGGATGCATATGGCATCTATTCACTTATAATAGGACTTTAGCTATAAAGTAGAAGGTATCACTACTACAACTAACACACCAAAGGGAACTTGGATATAGACTTTTAATTTTTTTATTTTTATTTATTTATTTATTTTTTATATATTTTTATATTTTTTCTATTTTTTATTCTTTTTTATCTGTGTTTCTGCTTATTTGTTTGTTTGTTTTTAGTTCTCTCTCCCAGGCAATGAGACACTCTTCACTGCCTCGTAGACCCCCAATGAATGAGGAGGCTCTTGGAACTCATACCACCTCTCAACTGAGATGAGGGACTGTTATATAAGGACACCGCACCCCAGGGAAATGGGATGGAAGGGTTAGGAGGTAAAGAAAAAAAATGAAATGTGTTGTTTCAGCCTTTTACCACTAATTGTCATAAACTGTTTAGGATAATTAAGAAATGCAAACTAATAGTTATGCAAGCCGGTCATTTTGTTAGATACTATGACAGCCTATTATAGTTATTTTCTAAGCTAATTAGAAATAAAGCTGCTAAGAGACAAGCAACATATGCTTATCCTATTATAAGTGATAGATAGGGCCTCTTCAAAAACCTCAAGAGATCTGCAGAAAATGGCATTCAAAGATGTTTTCATAACTTTAGATTTTTTTATATCGAGACATATCAACTCCTGACAGCACCCCCTATTCTACCCCAAGTAGAAGATGAGCATCGAAAAATCTCCAGTGGGAGATGATTGAATTAGTCACAAGCCTATCTCTTGGTAGGAAAAGCCCCTTGCTCCAACTGTGGACAGAATGCTGTCCAAAAAGGACAAAACTTGGAAGCAGGTAAGTCAACAGTCTAGCTCTGCCAAGACAGGGTAGGCAAGTCCTTCATAACTCCTGCTCTTCAATCCATGTCTGTCAGAGAAGCAGGGCCAAACAACTGAATATCGATGCTGTAATGTATGGAGAGAAAATGGGAACTGTCCAGGCAGCCACTGGTATGTCATTTCTTAGTTTTGGAAGCTGCAGGCCCTGTACTTCCTATAAAATCAGATATATTTATCCCTCTCAGGTCTCTGAGGTGGTTGAGGAACAGATAGCTAGAGTCTCATTATTAAATTTTGAGTTGTTTAGGAGTCAAGAGAGTGTTATAGACCAAAGAAGATGCTTTTAAAATTGTGTTGCAAGTTAGTATGAATGTTGAGTTAGAAATAGAACTTTAAATTCATGGAGATTGTTAGATAATAGAATGTTAAAGTCAGGTACCAAATACATATGGACTGGACATTGGGAATACATGCTAAGAGTATTAAATTAATTAAATACTTAATAACCCTCATAATTGTGGCCTAAATATCTCTGTTGTTGTATTGTATTTATTATTATAAGAGAAGGAGCCATTTGTTGGACTGAAATGGGAAACTGTAGGGGGAAATAAGATATACCTTAAACTTAAAAAATAAGGAAAGAGGATGAGGGGTTGAGGGTGGGAGGGTGGGACTGGAGTGAGAATAAGGAGGCGACTGCGATTGAGATTTAACTTGAAGAAATAAAAAAATAAAGAAAAAAAAAGAAATTGGGTAGTCAGTGCTTACATTTACTTTTGTGGTAAGGCTATATAGGAATTGCTGTTGTATGAGAAGGTAAAGAAGTCTACTCTAACATCATTTGAATCTCTGTGAATCATCAGTGTACAAAGGCCAAGTAGAAACTCAGATTTATATTTAGTATTTCCAAATCCAGAAAATCCATTTAGTATGGAAACAATGGATTCTTGATCACCACAGAACTATGGGAAATCATATGTAGATAAATTGAACCTAGAAATAGGTAATGAGTGAGAAGAAAGCCAGTTAAAGTTAATATTTAAGAATCAGTTAACAAAGTAAATCTTTAAAAGAAATTGTGAACAGGTGCCCTTTTAAGTTGGAGAAAAAAGTATGTTCCAAAACTGAAAGAATGAGAGGACTTAAAGGAACATTGACAAAGATGTGGAATTCAATATAGGACTAAACATCTTGCATTAGCTCCATTCCATGTGAGTAATAAAGAAGTGCAGAAGAATCAGACATAATGAGTGTGCATCAATTATTTTTTTTTAAAAATCATTGTTAAAGGAAGATTTGTAGTAATAGTTTATGTAGGGCCTGGACTTGCATGAAAAATCTTTTTATGACAGGTTCTATATTGATACTAAAGAAGCAGTGATCTGTGAAGGAGAAAAAAATTAGAGTTTGAAATGTAAGAAATGTTTTTAAGACAAAAGACAAACCACTGATAGAAGAAAGATGAGCAAGACTTGGTTCTTGGGCTGAGAGAAATTACCAACAGATATAGAAAGAGGTGGTGAAAGTCTCTCAGATCCTATGGAAAGTCAGTTAAAAAATTGTGAATGACAGTCATTGAAATCCACAGTACTACTGGGAATGGTGCTAGGCATAAATGATTTCGAAAAAAAAAGATAATGAGAAATACAGGAGAATTTACTCTCTGCAAACATCAGTTAGTGGAAAATACCAAGTTCATTATTCTAAATGCAGACATTATGCCACAAGAAATTGCTGCAGTGAAGATATTAATCAAAAGTGCAAGACACCTGTAAATATAATTTTAATATAAAGAGCCATCCCTTTAGCCTAAATAATGGAAGAAGAAATCATCTAATGCTGAGAGTGGTGATTTCTATGTTCTAAAACTGAAGAAGATTTTCACTTTTACCCTATGTATATGCAAGTGTTCATTTCAAACAGCAGAAGGCATGGTTACCAGGCCAAAAAGAGTAAAATGCTATATATACTTTTAAATCACTGTTGAAAGAATTAACTATAAAGGAAAATGGGGGGGGGGGGCGTAACTGGGTAAAACTGAAAGAAAACAGTTAACTTTGGAAGTAAATAGAAATAATACTGAAGATAGGAGAAAGGACATTAGAAGAATTTCTTGATTGCTTCTATTTTCTATGAAAGTAGGAAACCAGGTGTCTGATGATTGAAAGGTTTACCTTATGAACTTGAGGAAAATGGTTATAATAGTCACTGTGGGAAATGGAGCAGAAGGGTAATTAGCCGAGTTTGGAGATCATTATAGAAGTACCAGCCCACATAATTGTAAGATATCCTCCAGGAATGCCCAGCAGCTTGATGGAAGGAATGAAAAAAAACAGGCAATTATGTTCCATGCATATTAACACTGCAACATTGTTATAAGGTAAGTCTTATTCTGCCAAATACATTGTGCATATAAAATGTATCCATTCTTATTCAATTTCAGAAAAAAAGTGGTCTTATTAAAGTAGGAAGCTATAAAGGAAATCAAATTATTGAACCTATATTTAAATACAAACTGTGTGTGTGTGTATGTGTGCAACTAAACAAATAGGTGTTCCTTAAAAAGTTATCCACAAATAGAAAAGAATTATGTAAATCAAATTATTTTATATATGTAATTTGTTTCTAAGATACATAAATGACCCTTAAATTGAGTATTTTCTCAAGGACTCAAATTATTTCATTTGAATATAATATAAAAAATTCATTTTGAATATAAAATATAAATACATTTTATTTATTTATAGTTTGCAGCATATTTCTAGCAATGTCTTATTTCATTCATGCAACAAGCCTATAGGGATAGTATCATTGGCTTCATTGTACAGATAAAGAACAAGGGCTCTGAGCAATTCTGTGATGGAGCTAAAATCATAGTCATAACGTGTACTTACAAAATAAGTATTTCAGAACAACTTCCTTGGTAAGGAAGAAAAAA
>CAJQZJ010034967.1:0-19655 GCA_907164525.1 Lophiomys imhausi | reverse complement strand
CACACACACACACACACACACACACACACACACACACACACACACACGCACAGAGACAGAGACAAATAGGGTCTAAGTTATGTTCCTATGAGGGAAGATGAGATATTTCTATATAATATCTCTTGAGTGTTAATTCTCTCAATTTTATACTAACACAGACTTTAGTCATGTATACTTATTGACTTATTGGGTTGAAAAAGTTATTGAATGAGTGAATGAATAATACTTTGAGTCACAAGAATCAGAACTGTGTTGTGATCTTTATGACTGGTCTGGCCCATAGCCTTGAGAATTCTTATTAAATCAATTGCATACCTCCAGGAATTGTGTCATTCGAATATTAGGGTCAAGCAGTCGTTAATTATGTGTTTGGCAGTTGGGTCAGAATCAAACTAGGTGTATCTACTCTCTGAGCAGGGTTGTAGGTATGGAAACAACAAAGCACCATCTGAATGGCACAGGGATGCAACAGGGCAGCTGGTGGATCAGAACTCCATGGGGATTGGCTTCTGATTCTCTTCTGTGAGAATCAGTCCAGTTCCACACTGTATATCTTCTGAGAAGTATACATGGGAGAGACAAGAAAGTTCCCAGCTTGGAGGGCTGATTTGCTTGCCTTTACTGCTTTATATATATATTGCCATTTCAAATGTTATTATTTCAATGTCTCCCTGGTAACCTTGACAGCAACCATCTAGTCTAGCCTAATTCACAATGAAATGTGACCATTCTTATTACTTGACCCTTGGAATACACTGGATGGTTGGCATGCAGAGTGCCTATTGTGGTCTCAGCAGAGGCTCTTGAGGTGAATAGGTGTCCATGGATGCTAGAGAACTTAGCCTCCTGTGGTCCACTACTTTTATGAAAGGTTGTTTGCCCTCCATAATAACACTTTAAGGGGAGATCTTTTTCTTTTTGTTCAGATGAAGAATCAGATGGAAAAATCTTCGTATCCACATCCTCAACATTGCATTTGATTTTCTTTACTATTACAAAAATTTGGAACCAACTGGCTGCGATTTAGCTGATCTTTTGCAGAGACTACAGAGGACTAGGCAGCCTCTCAGGGAAAAAAAATGACATCTAAGGCAATAATAATAGAATTTCACTTGAAAAAAAATGTAGTTACTTCTAGGAACAGTTAGAAAAAGGGCCTGAGGAGATTTCAGCCTAATCCTCAAGAATCCAGCTGAGATTTGCAACCACTTTGCATACATCTCTCATCCTCTCTGGGCCAGGTGACCAGGAGGTGCTTCCTCAAATATGATTTTATTGGAATCTCCCAGCATCCCTGCAGTGCAGTTAGGATTATCATTCCACAGCAGACGAGGACTCCTAAATTCAGAGAAATGTTCAAAACTGACATAATAGCAAAGACTGAGAGTTCAAATTGAGGAAGGTACTAGAAATCTGTAAGGTTTGTCCAGTAAGGAGCAACTAGGGTTCTCATGATTTAGTAAATATTGATGAGTGCCCCTTTGTGCTCACCCCTTCCTCAGCCAAAGAAGACTGGTCCCTGAATTTTAATTCATAATATGTGTGAAAAAGAATATGAAAAAAGCATGAATGAATTAGGAACTAATTAAATGACAAGATGTGAGGCAAATTGTACTTGCCATTAAATACTATTGAACACATGATGAAAGGCAGAATAGTTACAAAGGGCTTCATGGCTGTACAGAGAAGGAGAAGACATTACAGGTGGGTTGCACAGTCTGAGCAATCAGAGAGCGGTAGGAATGTGCCTGGCCTGTCAAAAAGAGGCTGAGGACTAGGAAAGGCTACAAATGCCTTCAGCAAATTGGCTAGACTCCACTGTCTTGGTGACTCCCTTTGTAAAATCCCACTCTAATTGGCATAAATCTCTGATCCACTGTTCTACTAGCAGAACTAATAGCCAAAGTGAAGGGGAGAGATAACATTTCACCTAGAAAATTATGCAAACCCCAGGGCTGCAGTGGATTGAATAGAAGCAAAGACTTCCTTTCACTTAAGAGCCAGCAGCCACACACTCCGTGGGAAACACACTCTTAAATATATATAGCCTGAGGAGAATCTAGAGGCCCAGCTCTAAGCTGGAAATGCATTGTTAGCGTCTAGTAACTGCATTCGATAAAGTCTCTGGAAATGAACCAGAGCTGTTCCCATTGATCTGTTTTTCAGTTTTCTGTTGTTTGCTGGAAAAGCCTGATTTTACCCTGCCCAGAGTAAGTCATTCAGGCAATCAGCAAATCAAATGAAACCCCTCAGTTATAGCTTTTCACACTTTGGCTGATTCCCTGTCTTCAGTTATCTATCACCAGGCTCCTTACCACTCAGAGACTTAACTTCCATTTGGGGTAATGGACTCAAGAGCTCAATGCTAGGATGCAGGGCTTCTGCATCTCCTTGGGATGCTCTGGGGGCTGACAACAACCTGAAAAGAAATCAAGCGGTGGTTATCCTAACCAACAGATTTCCATGTGGGCTTCAAAGGGTAAGGTGTAGGGTTTGATCCTGGACATTAAAAGTCCATCTCCAGTGTTAGTACTTACTACTCATGTGAGGTCCCTTTGTGGTCCAGTTTCCTCACCTGGATGTCAGGATGAAAAGAAACAACCCCTATCAAGAGCCATTAGAGATATTTGTAGGGCCTTAGAGATGATTCAGTTGGCAAAGTACTTACATCACAAGAGCAAAGACCTGGGTTTGATTTCCAGAACCCACATAAATAACCAGGCAGGTGGTATGTGCATGCAGTTATAGTGTAAGAGAGGTTGAAAAGGAGAATGTTTGGGACTCACTGGTTAGCCGGCCTAGTCTACTTGAATATTTAAAAGTAAGTGGGAGACCCTGTCTTAAAGTACAAACAAACAAAAGAAGTTGGCTGTGCCTGAGGAATGGCATCTAAGATGTTTTTCAGCTTTGACATACATGCACACATACATATGTACACATATACACAAGGAGACACACACATAAGCACACACACAACATGGTTTTAATCTCTCAAGTCTAATAATTGCCACCTGTAGGGAGAACTTTGGCCAACCAGAGAAGAAGTCAAAAAACTTTATCTGGACAGTAAAGAATTCAGGCATTGCCAGCTCGAGTATTTCTATCACAGCTAACCAGCTGCCCCAGTTCAGTTTATGAAGATAGCCACAGACAATAGAGACCAATGACAATAAGTTGGTGACAATGAAAACTCACCATGTGAAAAAAAATCCAATTTCAAATGGTTATCATGTGCGACAAAATATAAATTTTCATTTGCTTTCACTCTTTTTAACATTTAAAACATTGTAGGCTAATTAAAGCAGATGGATTCCTCAGGTTGTAACTTGACTCTGAACAAGTGTGCCCTGGGAGCTTTGTCCAGGGCGACTCCCTTAAAAACAGCATCTCAGCTTTCGGGAGTGTTGTGCTTCTGCGTTGCTTCTCCCTGAGAACCCCATGTGCTATACAGGCTTGGCCTCCAGCTGGTGGTATTTATGAGAAGTACCTGGATCATGAAGACTCATTCTTCATTAGTGCACCAACCACTCATAGATTTGTAATTTAATGGCTCATTAGAAGGTGAAAGGAAGTAAGAAGAGGGTCCTAGTTGGATGAAGTAGGGCCCGAGTGCAGGGTCTAACATATACACCCTGCCCCCAGCCTCTTGCTTGTTCTCCTTGTGGTCCACTGGGAAATGAATGGCTTTGCTCACCCACCACACCCTTATGCCACACTGTACTTTTTGACTCAAAGTATCTGAACCAACTGTGACTGAAGGCTCTGAAACCAGGAGTCAAAATAACTCCTCCTCCCCAACATTATTTCTCTCAGTTGACTTGTCAGTGTCAAAAAGTGCAATTATTCAGACAGTGTTTCTGCCTCTGTAAGTACCACAGGCTAACCAATTGCACTACTAGAGCGTTCCACCGTTTCTCCCTCTGACTAGTTTCTTCAAATGAATCTTCTTACACCATATTCAAAGCATACTTTCCTGAAATGACAGTGTCTGCCTCATTTCTTTTTAAAAATTATGCAAAAGTATAAACTACATATATCAAACTTTGCACATATTTAACATATACATTATGATGTATAACATATCCGTGTTCTGTGGGTTTCAAGGGAAGAACATCTGAGATGGGATCCACACTCTTGACATAATTTAAAGTACACAAAACCATTTGCTAACTCTAGGTCCTCCATGTACATGTTGCATTACATGGGCTTCTAGAACTCAGTCATCCTGCATAACTGGAACTTGATATTTATACCCATTGGACAGTTCTCTGTTCTCCTCCTTGCAATCCCTGGCAGCCAGCATTCTGCTCTCTGTTTTATGAACTTGACTGTTTTGGATACCTATTGTGAATGACATTGTGAGGAACCAGTTCTCCATGATGGAATTTTTCGCTTAACACAATGTCCTCTAGGTTCTTAGAGTGATGTCATAAAAAGCATATTTGTCATTAAACTAGAGGTCTTCTCTTTTCTTCTTTTACCTTTACGTGCTTATTTTTGATACAGTTTTATGCTTTAGGCCAGAGTGTTCTGACATAGGACTTACTATGGAGCCAAAATTGGCTTTGAATTCATGGGAATACTCTAGCTATAGCATTTCAAGTTCTGGGATTACAAGCAGAAGCCACCATATTTATTCAAATGCCCCACACCTGAAAGACTTTGCAACACTGAGCCCAGAGAATGAGAGTCTAAATGTATGCTGGAATCACATGGCAAACACCCCAGCTGGAGCTTGCTGTTGCCTACTTCACCTCACTCCAGCCGACCCACTTCTCCACACTCTCCTTTCAAGTTGCTCTCTTGGCTTGGGTAAGATTTGGAATTTGGATTTCACATTTAAAATTTTATAACTACTCTGTCTTTTATCAGCTTCATTTTACAAATATAGAAAAGTGTAGAGATTAGAGCCGAAGGACCTGTTCATTTGTCCCTTACAATTGATGAAAATTACTTTGTTGTCACTTGGGATTCAGAGCTGACCTCATTACTGCCCATCTCAGATCCATTCTTCCTGCTTCTGTAGATGCTTCTAGAGTAAGTGTTGAAATTTTTTTGCACTTAGCTATATACAGGATAATTGTTTATGCATTTTTATACTTTTTGGTAATTTCTTGGAATGCGAACCCACATTGTTTTATATATTGAAGTATATAATTCAAACAGGCAGTAGCAGTGACTTACATGGTTATTTCAATCATTATTGCCTAACTTAGGGCCTGTCCATATGGTCCAAGCATTTTTCATGCTAAAAGACATTTTACCATTGAATGAATATGTATAATTAATCCAGTCTAGTACCAGCAGTCATTCACATTGTTTTTGGTATTGTCCTTTTGCAGAGAGTACCTTACCTTTGCACATGCCTCCAGTTAAATTTCTGGAGGACGTTTTCTGATCTACACACAAACTTAAAAGTGGAATTGTCACAGTCACCAGTAGTGCACTGTTAATATATATTGACAATGCAACAGTGATTTATGCACAGCATTCTAATCATTTCTCATGTTTGTTTTCTTTGCCATTTGAGTGAGAGGCCTTTTCCAGTCTTAGAGAGGAAGGCTTGCGACAGTCTTAACACCCTCTCCCATAGCCCTGTGCATGGTCATGCAAGTTCACACTTGCTGCTCAGCAGGAGCACATGGGAGATGCTGGTGGACTGCACTGGAGACTGTTTAAGAGCAGATGTTGGGTTTTCACACATTTTTGATTCTGCTATTGTTTTATTTGGTTCAGGGTTTGATGGGAAAAATGAGCTATAATGACACAAAGAGACACAGCTATCCCTTTGTTTTTCTTTCGGGGCTTTTCTGAATTCTGTGTCTTTTCTCCTCTTGTTAAAATCCTTCCTTGATCATCCACCTTCGTTCTTCCTTACAGTGCTTCCTTTGGCTTCTGACTTAGGTTTTATAGGTTTATTGACTACATTTTCTTAGTCACCACTATGGACTTTAATCACTCAAACTTACAAAAAGACTTAGTTTTGAGAAAAGAATCAACATTGTCTGGACAGTGATTTCATTTGACTCATGTTTTGAAATTTGGCTTTGCTATTTTTAAAATATAAACTTTTTATTTTAGAATTTGGCTTTGCTCTTTTTAAAATATAAACTTTTTAATTTAGAATTTCATGCGTGAGTACAGCATTTATATCATTGCCACCCCTCTACCTCCTCATTCACCCCCCACCCCCTTTAAATTCATGACATTTTCTTTAGCTTTATTACTTTGCTGTGTCAGTTCCAATAGTTTTAGCTTTCTTTCTCAATTTGCCGCTCCCTCCATCCTCTCTCTGTTTCTATTTTCAAGGCTTTTAATCTCCCTCTTTCTACCATCTCACTGATACTGTATCAGCAGCCAACACAGACTCTGCTTGCAGAGTTCTTCCTGTTGATCCCCTGCCTGTTTCTATTAAGATCTAGTTCATGTCTCACTTTTGCTCAATACAATTGCCCTCGCAGCCACTGACCTCCATTACCACTAATCCCATCTACACCCTAATGGGAAAACAATCAGGTGGACTGGATACACACCAAAAGCCAAGCATGCTGTCTGAATATTTGGAAACTAGCAGCTGCTGCCCACTGATGGCTGGCCTTCCCAGAACATCGTTCATCTTTGATTTGAAATTCTTTCTTATTTGTTTCCTTCACAGAAGTAGGGGAGGCAGGATTCTCCAGGAAAGAGGCAAGAAGACACATGGGGAGCCAGAGCTTTCTGAGAGAATTGAACTCTTAGAGGATATTTAGCTGAGTGCATACATTGCTATTATTGCAAGAACATTTGTTACTGCTTTATTTTACTAGGTATATTGAGAGCCAACTATTAATAAATCAATGGTCTAAGAGTTCTAGAGGCAAGTTAGGATATCAGTAGTCAATCCTCTATTGAGTAGAAGCTTATATTCTCACACTTTTTCTATCTGCTGTGAAGAAATATCAATGTCTGCAGTATATATTATGTTTTCTTTCTGAGTTTTTGTGATGGCAGTGCTGGGGGTGCCCAAGGTGTTGATGTTGTGTGTGTGGGCAGACAGAGAGAGACAAAGAATGAGAGAGACAGGCAGAAAGTTAGATAGAAGGGTGTTTAGTTACTGCCATGGGCCTCAGAATACTTCTGCCTTCTGAAGATTCCAGCCCTGGCTCTGGTTTCTGATAATCACCCACCTTGTGGAATTTGGAAGAAAAAGACTGTAAATAAGTGTTTTAAAAAATCACATGCAGTTGAAAACAGTGCTTCTAATGGGAATTTGTTTATATTTTCATCTATAGATTTTTTTTTATAGTTTTCAAGTGTTATTTAATGAGAACACCTTCTTTATAATGAACAAAAAGGAAAGCCATTTATCAAACCATACATGTAGCATCATCTAGACAGTAAAAAGGGAAGAGCTACTTTTGCACCAGAGCTGGGGATGCTGTGGTTTAAGCTCACTCCATCTTTGAGCCTGTACTCAATGGAAAGGAGTATCTCGTCTATTCACCATCATCACACCCTGTGCTACGCAGTGCCTGGAGTCACTTAGCATTACATAATTTCAGATAAACATTCTGCTGGCATCCAATAAAAGATAAGAATGGAAAGCGGACCAATCCTACTCACAAAATACAAATTCAGGAAATCCCTAGATAGTACTGTCTGATGAGGCAGTGCTCTAAATAATTTCTTCAAGGTCATCTGGTTAATTTATGCTGCATTTGTAAGTTATTGTATATTTTAAAAATTAATGAAAGATTTAATTATGGCAGGGTTGCCTGTGACCTTTTGTGGAATGACTTCATCATAAATCTGTAGGCATTTCAGAACTGTTTTCCAGGTTTCTAATAATTTGCTCTCAAATTAATGACATCCAGGCAGCAAAAGAAGTTGAGGCTGGGTAACAAGATTGAATTGGGATTTGTGGTTTCCTAGCAATGGCTAATTCTGTGTCCTGGGTGGAGGTGGTGAAGATGGTGTGTGGCTCACCAGAATCCACAGCAGGTTTAACTATTTACCTAGAGGAATGAGAGTTAAATCCAGTATGTCAATAAGGGAGAAACTGCCTGTGTCCAGACTGTGTCACTGCAGATTTTGGGCACACTGCAGAGTTTGGAAATGTCAGGGGACTCTTGAGGCTCCAGAGCCTGGGGGGAAAAACAATGAAACTGCAATTGGTAGACCTTAGCTGAAGGCTTCTGGGAACAAGGGAAGCCCGGGGCACCATACATATCCTTTCTATACTCCTCTTGAAGCAGACACCCACAGTGCTACTGTCATGTGTGTCTGTGACTCAGTCTGAAAGATGGAAATGTTTCCTGTGAGAAGCCTTCAGCAAGGGAAGAGTTAGATGTCAGGAGTCGACAGGAGACTTGGTTTGTAGTTTGTCCTCTTCTTGAGCAGTCCAATGTTTTGCTCAGGCCTTACTTTCTTGCTCGCAAACAAAGGAATTAGGCCAAAGGTTCACCTGTTATGACTTTTACGGCCTAGCACTTTCTAATCCTGTTTGTTCACTTTCATGCCTCAGGAATTCCCAAGTGCAGACCAGGCCAATAACGACTGCCATGGTTCAGGGTCAAGTGTGTAATTCTCCACTCACTACAGGTTTTAGACTGTGAGACAAATAGGATCATAATTGGGACTTTCTAGTTATAAACTTTCTACAGCTTTTTCTTCCTTCCTCTAACTGTGGTTTCAAATTTATAAATTTCATGGTGTTCCTGCCTTTTGTGTAAACAGGCTATTTAGAGCTCAAGGTAAGCGCCCCCCACCCATGCCCAAGTCTCAGTGCCAAACTGTGCAGTCAAATGGCTGCTAATGAGTCACAAAGCACTTCAAAACAGTGCTGGGAACTGTGTGTGAAAAATGGCAACCAGTATGTGCACTTCGTTCCTTACTGTCATTTGCTTGTTGTGGCACATTGTTGGAGAATCATTTAATTTGTTGAATGTTGGTTTCCTCTTCTGTTAAATTGGAATAAATGAGGTAATCCACACAAAGTAGGTATCATACTCCAAAAGTTTAATAAATCTTCCTTCTTGTTGGCATAATTATTATTATTTGATTGAATTTTCCTGATTATTTACTGACTGCAAACTCTCACATTAGCAATTATACATATATATGGGTGTACTATATGCCTTGCCAGATCTCTGACATCCAACCAAATAGATAATGGAAGAAACCACGATTATCATACTGTAATTGCTGTGTATTTGTGTATGTCTCTGAGTGTCTGAGTGTGTGGGTTCACATACATAGGAACCCTAACCCCATCTAACCCTAACCCTAACCCTAACCCTAACCCCGTCTAACCCTAACCCTAACCCTAACCCTAACATGTGGAGTTCAGAAGACAACCTTAGATGGTGATTTCTCTGGTGCTATCCACATGCTATTTTGAAACAAGGTCTCTGGACAGAAACCTGATAAGTAGGCTATACTGGTTGACCAGCAAGCCCCAGGGATGCTTCTGCCTTCCCCGTTATGGGATTATAAGTGTACCTACCATATTCAGTTGTTTTTTATATGAATACTGGGAATTTAAATGAGGTCTTCATACTTGCATGGCCCACAATGAGGCTACTTCTTCCACCTCTATAGAAACTTAGATAAATCTCTACAGGAATTTGTTAAGGCATCCTGGATAGAGGAAAAAAGTAAGTTAAGAAAGGCATGCTTCCCTTAGTGCAAGGAAATGATGGGTACAAGGTAGTAAGAGGTCGTGTAACATAAACAGTAGAAGAAGGCGAATGTTCAGAGGCTCAAATTAATAATTCTTTGCATGAAATTTGTGACTAAATCATGTGGCAGTATCTTGGGAGTCTCCTATGCAGAGACTGAATTTTTAGACAGAAATGCGATTGGTGACCATTGTTATTATCAAGAAATTAAAGGAAATTTACATGTAGCTGGGTGAATATGAGAGATTTATAGAAGTTCCATCAAGGGACTGGGAATTTATCTGGTGGTAACAGAGAGGACTGAGTTGGGGTCTGGGTCTCTGCCAATACGAAGGTTTCTAGCATGATAGAAAACTCAGTCAAGGAAATAACAGAAAAAGTCTAGAAATAAATTAGAGTCAGAATTTGTCTTCATCTTTTGCTAATGATGTTACTTAGGCCACTAAAAGTGGGACTTAGTGTGTAGACAAACTCATAATGAAGATGAGGCTTCTGACAAAGCAAGAAGAGATATCCTGATTGTAAGTCAGTGAGTTCAATTCCGAGTCCTCCCCAAAGTCACTCCAATCAAGTTCTCAACCACAATCTTTAAAGAGAATTCTTTTAAAGAATATCTGTGATAGACTGTCATAGTAGCTAACAAAGAGACATGTTTGCATGACTAGGAGTATGTTTTAACTATCCTAGACCGTTTTAGACGGTTGGTATCAAGTGGTCAGAGCTTCACATTTTATTTTTAAGTATCTCTAGGTATGATACCATTGGGAAGCATTATCTTTAAATTTGTATCAATATACAAAGATCTATTCAATTGTGGTTAAATATACTCTTAATTATGTATCAATATACCAAGATCAATGCCTATGTAGCCCAATATAATCTCAATATTACGTCCATATGCAAGGGTCAATACCATTGTGGCCAACTATAATCTTAATTTTGTATCAATATACAAAGATCAATACCGATGTAATCCAATACAATCTTATTTTTGCACAATAAACAATGGTCAATACCACTTTAGCCAAATAACCTACTAATTTTGTATCAATATACAAAGGTATAAGGGCATATTCAATAATCTGCCCCTTCTTCTTGGACCTTCCTGTGCTATGACTATATCTCATTTTTCTCAAGCCCATGCACTCCTACATAGGAGAGGAAGAAGGATACAGAGAAGGAAAAGTAGGAATTCCCTGGGGCTAATCTCCAAAACCCATTAAGACAGGATCATTTATCAGCTTGTAGTCTCTTCCCCTACATAACAGAGTTTTCAGTTAACCTTCAAATAACCAAAAAGAAGGGCGGAGAAACACCCTCCCCCACCCTCTGGGCATGGGACGTCGCTCTCTTAAAGTGACTTCCTGCTGATTTGGGTCGTAGTAGACCTGTTTGGGGCCCCAACCCAAATGGGAAAAATGATTAAAAATGTTAGTACACTCCTTTTATGTTCAGTCCTTCTGTTCTCAGCTGTTTAGATGACCTAAGGGGTTTGTAGGGAGAAGCTGATCTTGCAGGCTTCACTGAGGTTCCAGCCGGGGTATTGTGTAGAGCTGATCGGTCCCAGCGACACTGGATTGCAGTGGTGGTTGCAGGCCCCCGATGGAGACAGCTATTGAGGAAGTCTGCCAGGCAGAATCAACTGGGTCACTCATCCTCCTTGGTGCCTAATTCTGCTCTCTGCTGAGGATTCCGCTGTCCGCCGTCCCCAGGCTCCCCTAATGGACACTTCGATTCTCCTTAGCTCCACGTCTTCTTTTTTATTTGAACATTTCTAGGCATTCTTGGTAATAGCTCCTTGTTCTCCTCATGAAGGTTTGTGGCCTACCACTGTCTTCTTTAAACTTCTCTCAGATTGTATAACTATGAATAAAAGCCCTTGTAAGCACAGGTCCAAATGAACCAAATACCTATGCAGGGGAAAGGCAAGTGACTCAGAGCTTTTCTCCTAGAAAGAGGTAAACATCTTTATAGAGCCTACTTCTCTAATTACATTTACTGTGGCATTGTTTCCATCTAAATTATAGCAATTATATACCCTGATCCCATTTGAAATCATTTAATTAATGAGTAGCTAACTCCCTGTGTGTTTGGAATTCTAATGAAGTCTTTTCTTTTTGTGAATCACCTCCCTCCTCAAATTAATCACCCCTTTCCCTTCAGAAAGGCTTACTTTGTCTGCATGGTGGGTTGAAGAAAGTGTGTTATTTAATGTCCCAGGAAACTACATTTGTTATGGAAACCCTAACACTGTCTAGGATGATCAGAGACAGGGTAGCTTCTACTCCTGCTCCTCCAAAGATTGATATAATTCTTCTAAACCTCAGGGGACATTGGATTCAATCACATTCTTTGACCCATAAATGAAAGCAGATAAAGCTATGATAGCAGTGCTGGAAAACATAATTGATTTTGTTTGATTAATTCTATTCACTAATCAACCAAGAACTGTATTAATTTGGTACCTGTTGTATGAAAGAAGTACTCGTGAATGCATAGATGAATGGTAATAAAAGTTCGATAAGTCCACAGATTGGAAGTTTTCCAGGCGATGGATACCTTGTGTGTCTAGCGGTAAACAGAAAGACTGGGGAAAAAATGATTTCTCAGAAGTTATCTTGAAATCCCATCCTTTTGAATTCCTCCCATTGAACGAATGTCTCCTTTTAAAAGAAGTTTGAAGACTTTAGGAAGGTATTTGTTCAAGTTCGTCTAGTTAATTTCAAGGCAAAGGAGAACCAGGAAAAATCAGGTCTTCTAATTTCTCTGCTTTGTTATCTTTCAACTATTCCCAGACCAACAGCAAAGCAAGAACACAGGGCTCTCTGTGACCAGTATGTTGTTAGCAGTGTAGACATTAGGTATGACAGAAGTTTATAACAAAGAATGAGATGGTCTCTTAGGTTCATAGAGCCCAAGATGAATATGAAGGAGAGAGACAAACACGTTAAAAAAAATGAATGTGGCAAGGTAAAAAGAAAAAACAGAAGTAATAAATTTTAATTGATTTTCCCCCTGAAAATCTACATAATGAGAAATGGCTCTGAGAAATCATTTATTTTGTTCCTGTAGTTAGGAGAACTTCCTCAGGGAACCAAAGGCCAGGACACCTCTTTCCAGACAGTCATCTATATTTATGTATGAAGTGTCTACTTTTTTCAGGCTCAGTATGAAGAATGAAAAAAAGACAGATTCCCCACATTTGGGCATAGTGTGTTCCTCGAGAAACAGATTGTGAGTCAAGGCCATTGAAAGACCTTGATTTAAACATTGAGTAAGTCTGTAGAATTTCTATCCATGAGGACAATGATGGCAATGAACCTTTGCTGTCTATAAGATTTTACATATTTCACATGCATTACTTAAGCTAACGAGAGTTAGAATTGCATTGGTTATGTTTCTTTGAGTTAATAAAAGGAACAAGACAACATGGAGCTCATGAGATGGCTTAACAAGTCAAGGCGCTTGTTACCTACATGGTGGAAGGGAAGAACCAGCTCTTGCAAGAGGCTTACACAAACAGGCACTTGTGTGTGTGCACAGATACTCGTAGTAATGATAATAATATATAATGATAATAATTAATAATAATTTAAAAGGAAATTTTTAAAAAGAGACAAAGAGTACAATTTTGAAGAAGGGATCCAAAAATAGTTTGTTGTGACAATTATAAAGAAGAGAAGTGATGCTGGTAACAGTGAATTTGGACAAGTTGGAAATTTTTTTCAGGTTTAGAGCTCAAGGGAGACAGTGAAGCAGATTATCTTTTAGGGGCAAGGAACATATTTTTAAGCTTTTAAAATTGACAACAATTTTTAATACAATATATTTGATAATGTTTTTCTTTTCCTCTAATTCCTCCCATTCCCCTACCCCAGCCTTATGTTCTCTCTCTGTCTGTCTGTCTGTCTCTCTCTCTCTCTCTCTCTCTCTCTCTTATATTTTCTCTTTTAAAAACATAATGCATAGACAGATAACAGTATGACAGGGCTCTGAGGAGAGATCAGGGTCACATGGCAGGTTGTTCCTTCTTACATGTTTCAGAGGAATGACAGGTCATATACTACATGACTGGTGTGGAGGCCACAATACATGCTGTCAGGCTGCCTTTGAACTAGGTGTTAAGGACAAGAAGGACAGAAGTCTAAATAAACAATTTACTTTAATTCTGGAAACCAAATTAATCTAGTTTTGGGGATTATCACAATTGACCTAAAATGGAAGAACTTAATAAAATTACAAAAACTGGCTCTTTTTGCAAAAGTCTTGAACATTTAAATTCACTTTGCATGATCCCCATGTTCCTTCCATTCACAATCCATTTTCCATTCTTTATTCTAAAATGACTATTGCTGGGAACTGCTCTTTTCTGTAGAATATATCCAGAAGGCATTCCTAACCTTAAATCACTTCTATTTAATTTTTTTAAAAGTGAGTAAAATTACTATAAAATAAAGAACACTTGGATGGCCCTTTTTCACCAGAGAAATTTCCATGCAACTCTGGTTTGTAGGCACATAAAGTAGGAATACAAATTGAGCATTTACTGACAATAAATCAAGAAGAAATTTATTTTAATACAGTTCTTTGATATACATATAATTTTACCACTTATAAAGATTAAAACAAATGTGCATACTAATAAGATAGATATGCTGTTTATTTTACATTAAGAATTAAATTTTAACTGAAACTTTGGTATTGTAGAATGTAGAAAGCATCTTCAGCATTTTCCAGAGTTGTTTGGTATTCTACTTTTAAAATCCTCAAGCTGAGAATGTTATGTCACATAACTACATAGTACAAAATGTCAGAAGTACATTTAGGGCTATTTCTGAAATTGTTGAAAAATTTGTCATAAACCCAAGCCAAATTTTAAATTTTTTATGAAACTCTTTAGCAACTCAAACCAAATGGTAATATCTAAAATCAAATATTATACCAAAGTATAACCGAAAGATAAACTAACTTGATTCTTACATGCTCAGAAATGATTGTAGGAAAAAATATTAAAAGTCTTTGTTTTTTAAATTAATCTGATATGCTTTTGTAAAAGCAGAAAACTCTGTGGAGTAATACACAATGGAATAGTACTCAGCTATCAGAAACAAGGATATCATGCATTTTGTAGCCAAATGGATAGATCTAGAAAAGCTCATCCTGAGTGAGCTAACCCAGGCCCAGAAAGATGGGCATGACATGTATTCACTTATAACTTGATTTTTGTCATATAGTACAGGATAACTATCCTACAATGAACAGACTGAAAGGAATAGGAACACAGACTTTGTTACCTGTTAGTGGGACTCTTTGCCTAGTGGAGCTGCCATGTAGGCTCCCAGTGCAAGAGGAAGCTCTTAGCCCTCATTGACTTATGAACTGAGGGGGGCTGATATGTGGGAATAACCCACACTGGAGGAGTAGGGTATGTGGGAGAGGGGGTAGAGGGTGGGAGGGTGTGATGGGGAGTGTTGGGGGGGAGGAGGCTGTGATAGAGGTGTAACTTTAAGTAATAAATAAACATTATAAGAAAAGCACTTTAGTTCAAGATGGATGATAGTCTCAAGTCTGATCTGAGCTGTTTGCAGCAACATTGGTCCAGGCTACTACTACCCAGTTTGATGACATGCTCAGTGCCAAGAGTCAATGTTGTGTGTTCAAAACCAAAGCTGCATGGAAAAATGCCTCCAGAAACACATTGGATTCATTAAGCATTTGATTCTGAACTAACTTTTAGTTATTACCCACACTGAGATGTATTTTGCTATTGCCAAATCATCCCGAGCCTCAGAGTTAGGGCAGTGACCCCATGTGGAGTTGTGACCCACAGGCTATTTTTATAAATTTTTTTTGAAATCATAATACTCTAATGGAAAAAAATGGGAAATAGAGCTAAACCAAGAATTCACAAAGGAAGAATCTCTAATGGCAGTGAGACATTTGAAGAAATGCTCAACATCTTTAATCATCAGAGAAATGCAACTCAAGATGACTCAGATTCCATCTCACACCTGTCAGAATGACTAAGATCAAAAGCACAAATGACAGCATATGCTGGTGAGGCTGTGGAGAAGGGGGAACACTTCTTCATTGCTAGTGGGAGTGCAAACTTGTACAACCTCTATGGAAATCAGTCTGGCGATATCTTGGAATACCCCTATCTCAAGACCCAGCCATACAACTTCTGGGTATGCACCTAAATGATTCCTTACCAAACCACAAGGACATAGCCTCATCTATGTTCATAGCAGCTTTATTTGTAATAGCTAGAAATTGGAAATAACCCAGATATTCCTCTACCGATGAATGGATAAAAAAATCGTGGTACATCTACAGAATGGAATACTACTCAGCAATTAGAAACAAGGAAATCATGCAATTAGCAGCCAAATGGATGGAACTAGAAAAGCTCATCCTGAGTGAGCTAACCTAGACTCAGAAAGATGCACATAGCATCTACTCACTTATAATTCGATTTTAGCCATATAGCACAGGATAACTATCCTACAACCAATACACCAAAAGGATCAGGAACATAGATGTTGGTACTTATTAAGGGGACAACTTGCCCTCAGAGTGCCACCATGCAAGAGGAAGCTCTTAGCCCTCATATGACTGTTGAGCTGAGAGGGGCTGATATGTAGGGACACTCCACATCAGAGGAGTGGGAAAGGTGGGAGAGGGAGGACAAGGTGGGAGGGGTAGAATGAGGGCACTGTGATGGAGATGTAATTTGAAGCAATAAATAAACAAAAAATTTCAGATATTAACAATGATAACTATATTATGCAATAAACTACAGATTTTCCTCAAAAAAGAAATTATAATATAATCACATAATTTCCCTCCTTTCCTTACCTGCCTCCAATTACTTCCATGCATCCTCTTGCTCTCTTTCTAATTCATGGCTTCCTTGAGAAGCTATCATCTTTATTGTTCAAAGTGGTTTGTGGACAGCATCATCATCAGGAACTTCCAGGTATTTAAGAACCAGAATGTACTAATGAGAACCTCTGTAGGTAGGGAAATCCATGTGTCAAAGACATTCTGGAGGGGCTTCTTGATAGTAGGATATTTGAATAGCTAAAGAAAGAAAGCTCATTGTTGCCAGAAATCTCATATCTCCTGAAAACACTGACTCCTGGCTTGGAAACCATATCATTGTTTGAAAGACTCTCCATGTACCTGTTTTCTCCACTGTAACCATACCTTGCTGGTTTATGCCACCTGACTTGCTATGTGAGCTATTTTGTTCACCCCCAATAACATAAGCATGAGAAATTAGGTCCCCTATTGTGCTGGCAATGGCTCCTTGATGCTAGAGGAATACTTCCAGATAACGATAAACTTTTATCTGAGAACTTGATGTATGGTGATATTCACTAGAAGCAGTCTGGGAATTTGTTTTTGATTTTAAGTTCATGACCATTTATACATTTTCAGTGATATTAATACAGAAATGGTTTATTTTAATAGTTTTGCCACTCTCTTTGTTAGGTTCAAACTTCCACTGATCTTATTGTGACACCCGTTTCAACAATGTTTAAGAAAAGAGAAGATTATTAAACACTTGGTTATTAATTAATTTGTATTTCATATCCTGCTTATTTTCCTATGGATGCTTCATTTGTCATTTTTCAACTTCCTTAGCTGTTATTAAATCATCAGATGATTAAAGTAATATTGAACAGAACTAGAGAATCAAGGTCCATGCAGAAAGAAGACTGTGTCTGAGTCACTGACTGCCAGTTAACATGACACTGCCTAGGATCACATGGAAAATTAGTGTCAATCAATAAAGATATCAAGTTAGTCTATGGGCATGCTCATGAGAGATTGTCGTAGTATTTGATACAGGAGGG
This sequence comes from Lophiomys imhausi, assembly GCA_907164525.1. Taxonomy (NCBI): domain Eukaryota; kingdom Metazoa; phylum Chordata; class Mammalia; order Rodentia; family Muridae; genus Lophiomys; species Lophiomys imhausi. The sequence continues at coordinate 2,134 of CAJQZJ010034967.1, read as the reverse complement.
TGGATCCCACTGTGGATGGTACCATTCTTAGGTAGGTAGTTAGTCCTAGCACAAGGAAGTTGTCTAAGCATGAGCCTATGAGGGAGCCAGAGAGTGAACCAGCAAGAACCAGAAGGTAGTGATCCTCCAGGAGTTCTGCTTCAGTTTCCTGTTCTGACATCCTCCAGTGATGGACTGCAACCTGTTTTTGTAAGCCAATATACCAGTTCCAACCAAAGTTGTTTTTGGTAAGATTATTTTATTAGAGCAGCAGGAAAGTAATGGGATCGTTCACTACTGCATCATAAGTGTAGAGGTGCCAGAAACAATGACTCTGGTCTTCTAGGACAGAACGGATAGCAGGGTAAGGAATTTGTTAACACCCAAATATTACTAAGGGACACACCTTGCTGATCTTAGCTGAGGCACAGCAAGAACATGAACAAAACTCATCATCCTAACAGTATAAAATGATTATTATTTTTTCATTGGGTACTTAGAGGTTACCTCATGGGAAAAGAGAATAGCATACATCCAAGAACATGAGTTGATCAATTTAGAGTTGGAGAAAGACCTGGGAAACACAGTGTGACGCAAGAAGTTGAACAGATGTAGATGAGAGGAATGTGCCTGTCGAGATATCATGAGAACCGTCTGAACCAGTCTGCAAGATTTGCCTGTGTTCAGTTTAAGTAGACAGTTGGAGGGTCAGCTTTACCTAGGTTGTATGCTTGGACCAGTCTCAGCTGCTCTTCAGTAACCCCATTCCCACTACCTGGGAAGTGAAAAGCTGAGGCTTGCAGTTGCATGGTCACTAACTAATGCAGCCATGGCTCCTTGATCATCACTGTTTGTTCGAAAGTTATCTCACACTCTACAAGCTTTCCTACTTGTGAACTCTTTAGAGTGCCCACAGTATTTCTTTTCCCTTTTCCAAAGACATATCTGGGATTGTACTGTTTTTAGCACAACATTGAAAGATGACCATGGATCCTTTTGCCATCAATGTTGGTGTCCCATGGCTTCTCTAACAAACCATAAACTAGACTGTCTTTAGAAGTGGAATTTATTCTGGAAGCCAGTTTCTAAAAATCAAAGGATTTTCAGAACTCACTCTTCATGTATCCTTTTTTAAAATACAAGATCTTACTGGTGTGTACTTACTATGTATACTGTAGGATTTATAAATGTACATGATATATTTGTCTGAAAATATGTCATGCACTTTGAGCGTATTCATCCCGTATTCCCTTCATGATGACTCTAGTATCTCTTAGCTTACGGCTGTCTACCTCCAGTTCATACTTCTGTCTGCATACAGCCAGTTCACTACTTGTTGACCTTCATTATCTGTCACAGAAAACGTCCTACTGATTTTAGGGGTATCTCCAGATCCCACGATGCTCTCATATTATCATTTACCTAAATCTGCAAGTGCCTTCTCCCAAAAAAAGTTTGCATCATAGCTTCAAGGATGAAAACATATTCACGTCCTATTGAGACCACCATTCAATAGAACTAGAGATATATTGCATGGTCTGATAAAATGCAACATTTATGCAGAATAATACATGTGTCCTAATAAATATTTGATTTTGTTTCAAGTTTAGGTTATTCAAAGTCCACCAATACAGCAACCTAGTTGTGAGCTAAAGTTCATTCATACCACATAGTTTTGGTCCTTTTAAAATGGCAATACTTTAGAGTAACCATGATTTTTCTTTGTGAGCTGGCTAAAGTAGACTAATCTGCGGTATTGCCCCTTTTGTTCTAGGTAATACAAATAATCTTGTTTTATTTCAAGATCATTTAAAGTATCATTGATCTTGTTGAACCATTCGCTTACATTGGCAACATACATATAGAAACACCCTAACTGCTGCTATTATTACATAATGTCAGCTGTATGAAGCTAATTTCTATTATCCAGTCTTTATAACAGTACCAGAAAAGAGGAGTTGATGTATCTTCCTATTATATCATATCTTATTAAGCTACCTGTCTGTAGACTGTCATAACCGATTGGGTTCTGATTTTTCCTTACAGCACATTGACTGTTATTTCGAGCTGTGTGCCATTGGAAAGTTAGATTTCTGTTGATAAGCATTATTTTCACGTCTTTAAGCCATTTAATAAGAATGATGAACAAGAAAAA
>CAJQZJ010034954.1:125802-149229 GCA_907164525.1 Lophiomys imhausi | reverse complement strand
GGTAAATTTCAAACTCATTATCACAACAAAATTCTTCTTTAATCAGTATCTATGGGCTTATTAAACACTTTGCTTGAAATTTCTGCATTTCTCTGGCACAAAACAAAAACAAACTCACAAAACTAGCATTTATTGATTTCCTTCCATCTGACTGATCACTTCTACTTAATATAAGCAAGTTCTTTTTGATGTTGCAATTTTTGTCCTTTTAGAGGAAGAGTTAGAAACTAATGATTAAGGGGACTCCTCAGGCTGGTTAAGGGGACTCCTCAGGTTGCTGCAACTAACTTGGGTAGTCTTGACACCCTGTAGCCTATATAGACAAACCTGACCCTAAATGGGAAATCCTCCTGCATTTGCCTCTGATGCATTGGTTAGAAGTACATATTATGACATCTTCTTTCAATAGGAGAAAACACTGAGTCTCAACAGAGGAAAGAGAAACATTTACCAATTGTGTGTTAAGAAATATTATATTATAACAAATGCTAAACAGATGCTGGTTCACACAATCTTCTCAAATATGCATTTGCTTTAGTGCAATTTCACTTATTTTTACATTAAAATTTAAATTGTTTTCTTTGAGAAAAATGTCAATCTTACTTTATTCATAAATGATTGTCAAAATTGTTAGAAGGATATTTCACAATAATTTATCCAGCTTCCAAACAGTGTTGAAATATAGACACTGTTTATTGATATAACTGATATTAAATTTTGCATGCAATCCAATTATGAATGCATATTATAGTCTATTAATAGCTTGATGCTTGAATTCACTTTCTAATTAATTAAAACTTTGTAGATGTGACATAAATTATACTGAAAAATAAAGCTTCTAACACTTATAAGCAGTACTCTTAGAACAATTACTCTCCTATAGGGAGAGTGAGAACATTCATTTTAACATCATACAGTGAGAAAACAGAACTTTAGAGTTCCTATAATTCATTAAAGTCAGATATCTAGTTAGTGGCAGAGTAAAGATTTCATGCAGGGCATGTACAATGTTGGTTATAGTCTGTGTTGACTGTACTCTATCATCATGACAGAGGATATATAGAATTAGCCTCAGTAACTGCAGTTTATGAACTTCAATGTTAATGTCAACAAAATACTTCTAATGCACAGAAATTATTTTTTAAGATGTATCAGTGCTTTCATACTAAGCGTCTCTGTCTTTTTTGTTCTCTTATCATTTATGCATCTGTTTTTAATGTTATAGGCATGGAAAGCTAAGGTATAAGAGATTTCAATCATTTTATGGAGATCCATGTGGCATATGTCTAAATACTTAGACATTTAAAAGTAAAGTTTACTGTATAATTAAATATATTTTTGTGATTAAATATATTTTCCTAAAGATCTAGGAGAACAAAAAAAAGTATACATAAGGACAGATTCTGGCACAGAAATTTCAAATTCCTGTACCTATAGGTAATGATTCCCAGACTTCCATCAGTAATCTTTCTCCCAACTATACCTCAAGGAGTCTTGCATGGCCTATCTATGGAACACTAGCTTAAAGTCTAAAGTCTGTTCATAACTTTACCTTTTGCTTCAGCTATGTATGTGATAAATATTATACATAAGGATTGTTATCAGACAGAAAGAGCTGCAGATGTCATATCGTAGCTAAATGGATCAGGATAAAGCTTATGAAATATTTGAATATACATTCAGAAACATTGAAACAAAGAATGTCCAAGATATAAGTTGTAAAGAATGAAGTAATATCTCTCTACTGGATCTGGTAAGTTTATAAAATAAATTTATAGCATGCAGACAAACAAGAGGAAAAAAATACAAATTTATTGTGTGGATTTGGGCATCAGAGAGAATAAAAAACATCTGTAAGTTCTGGGAGCTTATTTATTGTGATTTTAAAGAAGAGAAGAAAAGAGATGTAGGTAACTTATGTGAGAATAAATGACTTTTGGGAAGGTTGAGTAGGGTTTTAGAGTAATAGATTATAGTTTGTCATAGTTTTTCTGGATGTAATGCAGATTAGAGAAACCTTTTCCTGTGAGTCTCTCACATGTCCTCAGTATGAGTTAATTTGCAATCCATAGTGTTATGGCTGGAGGTGGCATTTTTTGAATTCTCATACAAAGGATAAAGAATAGTTGAGAAAGAAGATTGAGACAAAATGTATCTCTTTACTTTGTGTTCTTCCCTCTCAAGGTGATACAGCCTTAGGAAATTCAATGTGAAGCCCTGCTACGTTCAGGGACTATTGGGGATCAGGATATAGCACCCCAAAGTATGACCACAGAAAATCACCTTAAGCTACTAAAAGTATATGTTTTTAGTATATTGATTACTTCCAAATTCAGACACTGTAGACACCGAAGTAGCTTTTTAACACTATCCTTTGGTATGATAAGACAATATTCATTGTAGGAAACAAGTGAAGTCTGGAGTAAATGTGTGTTTTTAACATGGTAATGGCCAATGTGAAGGACCTATGATAAAGTCCTGAAAATAAAAATTCCTTCTTTGGGTGATGTTAAAGACTTCCTCTAGTGCAAGTGTAAATGTTGTCAGAATTTGCAGAAAATAATCACTTCAGTTTTTTTTTCCCTTGGATTTTTATGGCCTGAAGACTGCTCTCCTGCATAGACTGATCCTACCAAGACTGTCTAAACTCACTTGCTTTTCATCTATATATTATAACCCTGCCATCTTGTTTATCTCTACTTAAGAACCTCTAATTTCTTATTCAGTTGTATGTAGTAATTCTGCTTCCCTATTCAACTATTATATAACAAACTTACCAGGCTTTTCCATAATCTCAGCTTTTTTTGTGCCCAAGTCTCTAGCCTTCCTTTAGTCCCTTCCTGTCCAGTTGGTCAATCCCTAAGGTTGTGCTGAGCACAGAAGTTTATAGAGGAAATTTTCTTTAATGAAGGTATTTATATTAGGAATAGAATGGTGGTAGACCTTATCACCCAAGCGACTTTCATCCACAGAATAAGGTAACCATCATTCAGCATGTATTTCTCTCCTCCTCATCATTCTCCATTAATTTATGTAAGAATTTCTGTTTTCACCAAAACCCAGAGGCCTCACTCCCCTGTTCCTTCCTGTAACTCAACATGATATTGAAACTTCCAACTTGTGGTTCTTCTTTGAGTCACATTTTATTTTCCAACTCTTACTTCTATGCACCCACACATTAAAAAAAAAATTCTCCTCTTAATTTCTTTTATGTAAATTTAATGAAAATGTCAAAGAAATGAGAACACTAGAAGAAGGTCATTCTCCCACCACCACCAAGCTCAGGTGATGTGTGCTTCTTCCTGGTCTAAAAGAAATATCTCATAATTTGGATCCTACAAAAAGTCCTAATCAAATAAATGTTCACTGTTTTGTCAAGCATTTTATAAGAAATAGTTACTCTTTTCAAAGTTTATAAATTACAACATTTAAAAATGCCTTATACCCTGGATTTGTGAGACTATTATTTACCTAGGGGAGTGAAAATGTAACTCACTCAACCCCAATATAAATTTGCAAAATTATAAATGAAACTAACAGCTTTTGTAAGGGCTTCCAAAAAGTTCGACCTTAAAGCTATTGGTTTTTTTCATATGTGAATTTTTTAAATCTTTAATATATAGCAAAATACATGTGCACCAAATACTTATTTTAAATTAAAATATTTGTGATTTATTATCCATAAATAAAGAAATGAATCTTCAAAGAATCCATAGTGGGCTCCCATTCTTCCTTTGTGGGAATCCTAGCTTCTGAAGCAAGCTTCTCAATTTTAGCCTTGGTATTTATTGTTACCTAATCACCTCCACCCATTGCATTTCTATCCCTAACATAGGTAGGAGATTGGTTCTTCCATGGGGTGCTGACAACCTTGTGCAACTCTGCATAGGTGGTATTATGTGGACTAGATTGAAATTTTTGCAGAATGTCTTGTGGTCTTCCCAGACCATGGGCTTGGTCATAGCTCTTTATGGGCAGGACCAGTTTCTCAGTTGTCTTCCTGGTAGAGAAGATGCTGAGTTCTGTCCTGATTTCTGTGTAACTTCCAGAGTTCTTTCTTTGGGCACACCTGGGTACCTTCCTCCTCCTGCCTCTGTGTTCTTGTGCCACTGCACAAGGATCTGGGAATTGGTTCCTTCAAGTAATTTCCAGGTTTTGCTGTGTACTGGTGAACCCACTCATCCCAAGGAAGACATCCCAAGTTCTATGGCTGCTGAATCCATCCCATCAAGATCTGCCTTGTCATATGTCACAAATCCCTGGCTTCTACACCAAGATTCAAGTCTTTGCTTGCTCCAGGGTACCTTCCTCAGACATCACTAACACCATTACAATGAATAATTGTGCAGTCTCACCTTTCTATAGTACCCCTGCTTCTCTCATTAGCCTGGTATCCCGAGATGCATTTGACATTGTTTTACAATAAAAAGTATGGACTTTAAAAACCGAGGTTGAATTCAAATATAGTTCAGCTATTATCTTGTTTTGGTAAAGTTGCTCATGTTGTTTTACCTTTGGAATTCAATTTCATTTATCACATAAGACTTTTGAAATAATCTTTTCAACTAGTCAGGGAAACAAAAGTTTATCTAGGTTTAGCCTCAGTTAGCATGTACCCAGTTCCAGAGGATTTCCATTAGTACAAGTTGGAAATCATAGTGATGGGAAGACAGTTGAGAAAAATCCTCTAGGAAGAAAACCAAGTTTCACAAATTGAAAGGATAAAAAACTTAGCCTATAGTGGGTTGATTTCGGCAAGATACCTGTATGTAAATCTCTTTAACAGTTACTGGCAGATTTTATTTATGCAGATGGTGTGATTTAAAGGGATTTGTAATGCATGTATTCTGTAACAGATGCATGTGACTATTAAATGACAAGAGAAAGCATACATAAATTTAAAGTGGTGACCTCAAACTTGCATTTTGTCATGAAAGATAATGGCCATTATTTCATCCTTTCAAGTACTAGTAGACAACAGCTTTCATGTCATCATTTATTGTTGTGAATATATTGTAGTTTGTAGCATAAAGCAAGGATGGAAGGGTGCAGTTGATAGAAACGTATGAGATTCATGACAAAAAGACAAGAACTGAAATGAAAGTAAAAAAAAAATAGACAACTGTTAAATAAAATATAAGACACACATAGAACTGAGCTTCATGTGTAGGTGACATAATTTTAAGAGGATATGTGCGTGATTGTGATCGCTAGAATTATTATTTAAATTTAAACTACTGTACTTAAGAGATCTTTAATACAAGCACTCAGGAGACAGAGGCAGGCAGATCTCTGTGAGTTCAAGACTGGCTTGTTCTACATAGCCAGTTCAGGACAGCCAGGGTTACACAGAGAAACCCTGTCTCAAAAAACAAGAGAGAGACACAAGAGAGAGAGAGAGAGAGAGAGAGAGAGAGAGAGAGAGAGACAGAGATCTATAAAATAAAAATGCCTCTAACCTATAAACCATACTTATCCAAGGACAAATAATTTCCTGGAATGCTGGAGGCTTTTGTTCATGCACGATCACAAGTTGCATGCTTTCTCTTCTGTAAACAACTTTGGTTGTCCCATATCACACAGAACTTGTGCTTGATCACAGGTAGGCAGGAACTTATGTCCAGATGTGTGCTTAGCTGATTGTATGAAGGCAGGAACTACATACATACCCTTGTAAGTTTTTCCTTTATAAGCCCCAGACAAATGCAATTTGGTGCTGTACTCTGAGCATTAGTCTTGGGTGTGGACCTGGTCAGTATCCATGGCCAGCAGCATTTGCTTATGCAAATATATGGAGATTGATAGGTGGTCTTCAAAAACCTCCAAGAGATTTGTAGAATTTGTCATTCAAAGAAGGTTTTTTAACTTAAGTTTTTTTTTGATATTGAGACATGTCAGCTCCTGACAGCACCACCTATTCTACTGCAAGTACAGGATGAGCATTGAAGAATCTCCATTTGGACATGGTTGCATTAGTGCCAAGCTCGACCCTGGGCAAGAAAAATCCCTTGCTTCAAATGTAGACAGAATCCTGTCTGAAAGGGACAAAACTTGGAAGCAGGTAAGTTGACAGCCCAGCTCTACCAAGACAGGGTAGGCAAGTCCTTCATAATTCCTTCTTTACAATTAATGTCTGTCTGAGATACTGGGCCAAGAGGCTGAAGATAAGTGCTCTAATGTATGAAGAGAAATTGGGGACACTCCAGGCAGCCAGTTGTCTGTCATTTCTTAGTATTGGAAGCTGCTGACTCTGCACTTCCTATATAATAAGACATATTTATCCTTTTCAGCTCTCTGATGTGGTTGAAGACTAGATAGTTATAGTCTCACAGTTAAATTTTAAGTTGTTTAGGAATTAAAAGTATGTTCTTGGTCTAAGAAGATCCTTTTGAGTTGGTAATGCAAGTTAGAATGGAAAATGAGTTAGGTATAGAACTTTAAACTTATTGAGATAGATAATGGAATATTAATATCAGTTGCCAAATACATATGGACTGAAGATTAGGAAAGTATGTTATACCTTATAATTTTCATAATTGTGGCCTAATTATTCAAAAAAAGAACTATGAGTTCAGGGAGAAGAGGAAGAGGGTGAGGCCGGGAGGGGTGAAGGGAGGGGAGTGTGATGGAGATGTAACTTGAATTAATAAACATTTTTAAAAATTGTATGTATTAAAAGTAATCATCAAGCAATATACAAATTAATAGATATGAATATATTTCAATCGTTTTTGAAGGGTTGTATGAGGAAGAGCAAGCCTCCACATTATAAGGCTTTCTTGGTTAGATATGAGGCAAGATGACAGGCAGAGAAAAACTTGGGAACATGAGAGAAGGTATAGAAACTCCCCATGCAGTTTGAAACCTTTGCCAGCAATGGAACCAGAATTCTAGAACAACTAAACAGCTGCGTAAAACTTTCCTCCTTTCCCAGCTTAAGTCTGAAATCATGGGAGAATCTCATCAGAAAACACATTAAGTGTAGAAGTCATATATTACATGCTTTTTGTCGCTCTGGTGATTTCTTGCTTCACCTTATCAAATTATAATTCTACCCAGGACATCTCAGCAGACCTTTCGTATATTTCACTTACCAACAAATGGAAAGAAATGGAAAATAAAAAAAGACTTATGAACAATGAAAGGTAATTTGAGTCACCAAAATGATAATCATGGTTAATGCTAAGATACTTAATTGCTTACTCTGCTTAAGGTGAACTGAGTACCCATACATGGGTCTATTTTACTTCCCCCTGCTCTCCCTTGGGAAGCATATGTCACTACTTGAGTATTACTTTCCACAGAATGCTTCTTTCCCTTAGCCCTCATACCTAAGCACATATCTTTAAGGAAATTTTAAACTCTTCTCCACTAGTCCTTAGATTCCTTTTAGGATTGAAGTCAGGAATCCAAATATGGACAAAGTGGAGGTCCCTAAAAATTCTAGACTCTAGAGTATATCATCAGGTGACTGAATTTGGCAGTTTGAGCTCTGTGTGTCCCTGTTCCCATATCAATGTCAGACTATCATCATTTAATAATCTAAGTAACTATAGAATAGTAGCATCTTGAAGATCAAAAACCAGAAAAAGTATATATAAAAGATGATGAAAGAAAAGGTTAAGTAAAAACAAAATACCAGTAAGCAATCAGATTCTTTTAGACTCTGGAGCCTGCATTTTATACAACTTTACTGTTCTAGGAAAGTAATGGCACACCTGTCTGGTATTTTGATCTGTCTTACTAAAAGACACTTTAAAACTCACAGTCCAAATGCACCTGATAGTTTTTAGCTATAGTATATAAACTAATACCTTACATTTATACAGTAATTTATTATATACAAGATCCTTTTAGATGTAAATATATTATTTGCATTGGTCACAACATCAACCTTGCTATGAATTAATAACCATGAATTGTTAATTTTATGGATCTTCTTATACTCATATAATGCAAATACCTAATACTTTTGAGAACAATTTTCCATTTTATGTCAAAATACTGCCACATTCAGGTTTTATTTGTTTATGAGTTAATTTTTGTCTGTGTTTTTTCAATTAGACTCCTTTCCAGAAATATTTATGGACCCTTCCAAAGAATTCACAGCTGTTCTTCAAATATATTTAAGTAGTTACTTACACACTTAAACAGTTTCTGTGTTTGTGCAAACCACACAAATTTCCATGCTAAAAATTTGTTTCCGTATGTACCTTCATTCCAAATGTGATGTGACACATTACTCTCAATTTTTCATGAGACTGAGGTTAAATATTTACTTTTAGTAAGATTCAGAGTGATCATGCATGTTAGGAAATCATTCATAACAATCAGAAATTTGCTGGAGCTTTCCTTCCCTTCCTTTCTTATTTATTAGTACTGGGGCTAGAACCCTGGGCTTTGCATTTCTCTACATGGATAGAATAGAGTTATATAATGCTGACCTACTTTTGTTTGTTTCTCTGTTTTTGTATTTTATCTTGACATGTGTTTGGAGGCAGGGAAGGCAGTGTGCTCTGCAATGAATGAACATTCAATGACATTAGCAAGGACCCTTGATGTCTCAGACAAAATGAAATGACAAGGCCTTTCTCTGATTGGCGTATAGATCTTGATGGTATGTGAAGAAATTATCAAGCACAGCTTTCCCCTCTTAGAGGACTACAGTCTAAGACTTCTCCCCTACAGAGACCCACTACTGAACTTAGGGAACCTGCTTCCTAGTTCATCTGTATATAGCAAACCTGACTCCTCATTCAGCTATTTATAACAGGCTTGATAGGCCTCTGGGCTATTGAAGCTGCTCTGTCACAGCCCACACATCCAAAAAGTTTCCAGCTTTTCTCTATGTCTGTCAGTTCTTTATTCCCAGTCACCTCAGTCAGTTCAATCTCAAAGCCATGAAGGTAACAGCAGACATTATCTCTGTGAGGTTCTTAGGATGGTCTTGAAGTAATCTTATATGACCTTATATAACTCAGTTATATAATTACTGGGCAAGTTTCAAAATTGCAATCTTCTTGTCTCACCCCCTTGAGCAGCAGGGATTACAGAACACTATGCACATGAGGCCTGTCTGCAGCATTTTTTGTTGTTGTTGTTTTTTGTTTTGATTTTTGAAGTCTGCAGATTTAACCAACTTAACCATGTTCAGCCACTGGGAATACACTACTGCATGGTTCTTCTGCCCGAAGTCCTGTTATTCTTTAAGTGTAAATTCCAAAGAAAGTTAACTGAATTTTCAAATTGGGAACATTATACTGAAAAGCAATTTAGTTTGATTTCCATTTCATGTTGGAATTTAAATTTAGCACGATATAAACAAAAGTTCCAGCAAATGAGTTGCACATTAAAAGGGAAATGATATTTTTGCAGAAAGAAGTCTTTGTAACCAAAGAAACAAAACTTGTAAGCATTTTTATAATGTCTATTTCACTTACCTACTATCTTCAGAGTTTGTGTTTGTGTTTAGGATCAAAAGGATCCTGAAAACTCAAAATTTCTGCAAGATAATCTAGAGTTGGGAAGAGGATTCTGAAACTGTGTCCTCAAAGGAGAAGTGTTCCCCAGGGAGAGGTTAATGTCACATTCTGGTACCTTAACTTACACCTAAATCTACATATGTTTATTTCCTGTATTTGGTTTCTTCTTTCCTGTGAGTTGCAACAATGCTACAAACTAATTAGAGAGAAACTACATATTTTTCTTTCCTCCTTTTTGCCCCAATTCTTATGCCCTTTTCTCTGGCTGATGATGTTTTGTGAAGCAATGAGCAATCGCTTCAGATTCTAGTAAACTCTTTAACAAATGTGGTTTTGTTACTGCAGTTAGGGTTATAACATGTGATCTAACAAGCCAGGTTTGGCTACTGGTCCTCTGTGTCATATTAGTAATGAGAAACAGAAAATGGAGATTTATTAATGTGGCTAAATTAGAAAGAAAGTAAAACAAAACAAAAAACATACAGTGAACCCCTAAGTCCTTCTTCAGTGTTCTGAATAATATTTAAGCATCATTCTCAAAGTATGTGGTGATGCCCACCATTGATACATCCTTGTTTCTTCTCTAAGGTGTTCTAGCAAGTTGTAAATCTCTATCTGGGAGAAAAAATTCTGCTCTGGATGGCCCAGGCTTTCTCTTCTTCCAGTATGAGATTCTTGGGAAATTCCAGTTTCTTAGGTTTCATTTTTTAAATTGTCTAATAGCCAAAATAAGGAGCATATATGTCTCTTCAAAAGATCTTTATCTCTGCCAGGCCTACTATAATATTTGTTCTTCTGACTCCTTGTTTAGTTGAAATGAAAATCGGTATGTTTTTAACACAGCATACAAACAGATTATTTGACTATATCAATTGATATATATTTACTGCTGACTAAATTAATATTTTTGTTGTTTCTCAAAATCTTATGAGTTAAAAGGACTCCCAGCTAAAACAAGATGAATGTCTTTTTATCCTTCTCTCTATTGAGCACAACTGCAAGTCCCAAACAATATCAAAACTGTAACAGAATATACAAAGATATTTGAGGAAAATTTTAAAGAACAAATTTAAAAAGGAGCTATGCCTTATCAGGAAGCAACAGCCTTTCCTTAGCTGAGCACTGATATGCAAAATAAAGCAAGCCCTGCCAACTAACTCCTCTCCCTTCTTTCTGTCTATCTCCCTAACTGCCTTGCCAAACTAATCCTTCTCACCTGGTGGAATATATCTCTCCCTTGCCTATTTGCATGTTAATAGGGACACTGGACATTGTTAAGACTGGGAAAAAATACTTCAAAGAAAAGATAGAGAGCCTCTGCTTCTTCAAGGAACTCAACAAAAGAACAAATTTCTTCAAACACACGACCCTTCAACCTATCTTGTCTTACAAATATTTCAGATATGGGGACACTTCTCAGTGAGACATATAGTTCTTATCCCATTTTCCCAAGCCTGCACATGCATAAAAAGATCTTCTTCACCAATCTCTGTGTCACAGTTTATTTCCGTAAAGAACACTGGTGCTAGGGAACTCAGGTCCCACATAACAGAAAGATTCTGTCAATGCAAAACAGAAACCCTCATTAAAGGAGATAAGAGATAGTATATTCTGGAGCCAAATATGTGTGGCCATGGCCTGGAAACATAGAGTTAAGTTACCCCAAATTCTGTGTTAGGACATAACAGTTTGAGGAAGTTTTTTATAATAACAAAATAAAGTCATAAGTCAAGGCACTTTTCAAATATATTTGTGGAAACATTAAGTAGACCTGTTACAGCAAAGCAGGAGAAATTACATCTTTAGGCCTCAGGTGGTACCTGATGGCTTTTTTATCTCTTTGGTTGGTGGACACTAGGATATGCTACATTAATACATTTCAAAAGCATTCACCTAATAGTTACTAAGATATTTGATTGGACACTATGGTGGGAAAGGAATGGATAAACAGAACCCAAGATTAATTTCAATTAGACTGCAGATCTAAAACATTCTAACCTCTCTACTCACTTTAAGTTGTTGTTGTTTCATTTTGGGTTTTTTGTTTTGTTTTCTTTTTGTTTTTGTAGGGTTTCTCTGCATAGTACTTGCTATCCTAGACTCTAGAGGAGGCTGGCCTTGAACTCAGAAAGATCCATCTGCCTCTGCCTCCCAAGTCCTGGGATTAAAGGCATACACCACCACACTCTGCTTTTCATTTTACGTTTTCATCAACCTTGCCAAAGTTTCAGTTGAAAGGGTTGCTTCTATTTACTCATACCACCAAAGATATCTCAGAACATTGGTAAGAGAAAGATTTATTGAATGGGATCTAAGTAAAGGTTACTCAAAGAACAAAATTGCTTATATGTAAGTGAAGCTGCAGTGAAACCGCTGATCTGGACCTATCTGTTGGTAGGAAAAAGAAGTTTATAGGAATAAATTTGCAGTCTGCCTCAGAGAATAAAGTACAGCAACTTGGCAGGAAAGCAAGCAGACTTTATATGATAGTCAGCAGGTTAAGGGTTAAGGGTCTTTGAGCTGTTTGGATTAATTAGAAACTAAAGAACCCTGCCTGAGGTAGTTGACCATAGTAAAATAATGACTTTTCCTAACAGAAGCTCACTTTACCAGGTTTCTGAGGAATGCTGAGTTTAGGTTTTTGTTTACCTGCTAGCAATTTTTCTGTTTACCCAGTCAGAGTACAGCCAAAGTTGAGCTCAGACTGTCATTTAGGACATTGCCAGCAGTAGTGCCATTTTTTGAACCTGCTTTGGACCTAACATTTGGCACCTACTGTACATAACTGGCAAAGAATGTCTCATATACCTACACTTCCAGACATCAAAGAACACAAGACAAGATCACTCTGATGAACTGATTATGCCCCCAAACTAAACAGAAGTCTCACCAAGAGCATCAGCACTGTCCTTTAATCACTATTCTAATGGTTTAAATGAGACTATTCCCCATAGGAACATATATTTGAAAGTTTGGTAGTCCTAGTTGGTAGGACTGTTTTGGGAAAGGTTTTGGCAGTGTGGCCTTGCTGAAGAAGGTGTGTCACTAGGGGTGGGCCCAAGCCATTCCCAGTTAGCTCTCTATCTTCTGCCTGTGGATCAGATGTAAACTCAGCTACTGCTCCAGTGCCATGCCTGCCTGTTTGCTGCCATTCTCCCCAACATGATGATCATGGACAAACCTGAAATGAATGCCCAATTAAATGTTTTTTGTTGTTGTTGTTTGCTTTATTTTGTTTTATCCTATAAATCGTCTTGGTCATAGAGACTCTTCACAGAAATAAAGCAGTAAATAAGATAACCATCATTATTGTTATCACTGTGTCTGACATATCCCTTTCCCAAGCAAAGAGATAATGAGGAGAAAATTGATATGGGAGGTGGTTTGAATGAGAATGGACTTCATTGGCTCATTTATTTGAATGCTTAGTAGCCTGTGTGTGGAATTGTTTAGGAAGAATTAGGAGGTCTAGTCTTACTGGACTAGAGGAGGCTTTGTTGAAGTATATCTGGCCTTGTTGGGGGTAGTATGTTACTGGGAGTGGGCTTTTAGGTTTCAAAAGCCCATGTTAGGCCTAGTCTCTCTCCGTGTATTTCTGTCTCTGTCTTTTTGTCTGTCTGTCTCTATGTCTCTCTGTGTCTCTCTATGTCTGTCTCTCTATGTCTCTCTCTCTCTCTCTCTCTCTCTCTCTCTTTTCTCTCTCCCCTGCTGGCTGTAGATCAAGATGTAAAGCTCTCAATTATGTCTTCAGCATTATGTTTGACTGCTACCACACTCCTGCCATGATAATAATGCACTAACCTTCCAAAACTGTTAGGAAGCCCCTGATTAAAGGTTTTTCTGTAAGTTGCTTTGGTCATGTTGTCTCTTCATGGCAATAGAAGAGAAACTAAGACAACATGTAATACGGGCAAAGATCCTAACTCCAAAAGCAAGCAAGTTCCCAGACTACTAAAAACTTGTCAGTACTGTGGGCTGGAAACTTCTCTCTCTCTTCCATTTACATGTACATTTTGTTTTTTTGCATAGTGAATCTGTTTGAATATGACAGACAGTATTGGTTGGGATGAATGTGAGACCCAACAGATAGCTGACAATCTAAGTCTGCTAAGACAATCTAAGATCAATTAACATTAGAAAAGCTGACAAAATTAAATGGAACAAAAAATATCCACACAATAGGCCAGACAATCAATATCTGTTACTTATATATTGTTCTAATAAAATACCATGATCAAAAGCAGCTTAAGGAAGAAGTAGGTTATTCTGGCATATGGATCCAGAATAAGAGTATATCATAGCAGTAGTGGACTGAGACATGGGAGCTGGAGCAGAACGGTGAAAGATCACATCTTAAACAGCAAACATGAAACAAGGAGTCAAAAACAACACAGGGCTACAGTCTCTCTCTCTCTCTCTCTCTCTCTCTCTCTCTCTCTCTCTCTCTCTCTCCCTCCCTCTCTCTCTCTCTGCCACCTGTAGATCAAGATGTAAAGTTTTGCTATGTCTTCAGTATCATACTTGCCTGCTAACTTTAACAGACTGCCCACATGTACATTTTTTTTTTCTCCAGGAAGACTTAACCTGACAAAAGGACTCCCCCAAACAGCACAACCAAACAGGGACCAAGTATTCAACTACTTGAGTGTACAGGGGTCATTTCTCATTCAATACTCCACGCAATATAACTGTAGATCTTCTTAGTTCAAAAGAGGATGCACAAAGGACAAATAAGCATGTAAAAATGTGTTCAATTTTGTGAGCCATTAGGAAAATGACAATGAAGACCACAATGAAATATCCCTATACAACTATCAGAATATTTTAAATGAAATACTGTAACAATGCTATAGAAAAGTTAGGCTGTGGACAATCAGGATCATTTACACATAGTTACAGTCACTCTATAAAACATCCTGACAGTTTATTATAAAACTAAATATGTAACAGCCATACAACATAGCAATTACACTCCTGGGCATTCCTCCCAGAGAAATGAAAACGTATCTTCATGGAAGAAAAACAAAACACTCTGGACATGAATACTACAGCAGGTTATTAATAAAAACTAAAATACCTTGTTAGGAAGTAGCTTTATAAAGCTAAACAATCTGGTACATCCATCTCATAGAATCCTATTCTCAAAGCAGAGCTCCCTTTAATCCATTGCAAAGCTTTTCACTGTTTTCCAGAGTATGAAATGGAGTGAAAAGAGTCCAACAACATTATATAATGAGTGATACCATTCTTGTAATGTTATTAACAGGAGAAACTTTTAGAAATGGGGAAGAAAGTAGTAATTCATGGGAATTATGGCAGATGGAAAAGAATTGGAACAGGCTATAAAGGACAATAAGAGAAATCTTTGTGTGAATGGAAATATCTTGTATGTTGATTGTGTAGTGCTAGTTTTTCTGTGCAAGTTTTCTGGTTTAGGAGGCAGCATAGACACTGGGACAGATTATCTTTAGAGATAAGGGATTTACTGGAAGAGTTATTATGCTCTTCTAGTTTAAAATCTTTAAGTTTACTAGAAGAGTTATTAAGTATCCTGAAACACACCTTTTAATTTCAGTGTAGAAATAATTAATTAAACTATTTATCTATATTTATATTATATTTTATTGGTAGGCAGTGTTAATCCTTAACCTGCCATTATAAATGATCACATTAGATATCTGATTGATTTTAACAATCCTTGGCCTGGATTGAGCAATCTTAGCCCATCAAAGCTAGCCCTTAATTCTATTCCCCAAATATGACCCCACATATGCATACATCCCCTTGGGCTGCTATTCTCCACATTATGCTGATGCTCCACCCACGTGGAATGATCTTCTTTCATCTACCCCATCGTGTGTTCTCCTTTATACTCCGGGCTTCTCTCTCCTTCTCTCTCTGGAGGCTTCTTCTACGCATCAGCCTCTCTGCTTCAGAAGTACGAGCACCTTAGTCCCATCTACCTCTCTCTATCTTTGTCCAATCTCAAGCCTCAGCATTTAATTAACAAATCAGAGACAAGCAAGGGAACAAAGCATTACTTGACATGCAGCAAGCAAGCTTCTGGGAGCAGGTAAATTAACATTTAGAATGCATAACATCACCTCATCAATTCCCTCCTTTTGTCTAATAAAAAGGTTAATTTTTTAACTCATATAGTAAAAATAGTAAGAACAAATATGACACAATCAAGAAAACCATATATATCGCTTCTCAGCCTTTTGGCTAAGTTCAAGTGAAGAAAACCATATATAAAAGTTACATACATAATGTTTAACCTATTTGTATTAGGTAGCATTGAAGAAAAATATCACCTATCCACACTGGTGTGTCTAAAGCTCTGAACCTAAATGTTTTCTAGGATATCCTATATTATAAACCTAAAGATTTTATTCAGATTCAAAAATATCTTTCTAGATCTTAATCCATTTAAACTCACTTCAAAATTTATATTTATATATCTTTAACTTCATCAAAGACTTAAGAAGGTATAAAGATTTATCTGAGTGAGTAGTAAGTACAGGAGAGCAGCTTTCAAAAAGAAAAATGACAGTTTACTACCTGTACAATCTCAAATATCTCTCGATGCCATTGGCACATCATCTTCAGCTTTCTGGCCAAGCATATCTCACAGACATAATTGTGCAGCAGGAACTAAGAAGGATTTGCCCCACTCTGTCTCTGCAGAATCAGACCATCGTCTTACCTGCATTTAAGCTCAGTCCATCTTTAGACTGTATATAGTTTGTTGAGAAAGTAGGGGCATTTTTGCCTAATAGGGATTATCTCATGATGCTCATTATTTCCTTCCAAATCAAATGGGAGAAGTCAGGAGCTGACTGTCTTAAGTCAAACAATTCTTAAAATAATAAAAACATCTTTAAATGCCATTTTCTGTATGCCTCTGTGGGTTTTGAAGACATATACTGATATATTTATAAATCTATCTACCTATGTATCTCATATTTGAGCAGGCAAACTGTATATTTGTAACCATTTATTATCTGTTTAGCCTAGGAAGCATATTTTTGTGATAAATTAAGAATAGTATTTGACATGACCATGAGGTTGACCGGCTGGCCATCAAACTGCATTACTCAGAATCCTAAGTAGATTGCAATAGCAGCCCATAAAAGGATTGGAAGTAAACCTGTACTTTTAAATGAGTTGTATAGGCACAGTACCTTATATAAGAGTTGAAATATACAGATATGTGTATCAAAATATAAAAGTCTATACCAATGAATCAAAATTTAACCTTATTCTTGTATCAATATACAAAATTCTATATGAAAGTATCCAAAGATAACATTATTTTGAGAATAACAATAGTGCATATTCAATAATCATTTCTACATTATATACCCATATTGCTCCTCTTTTTTCTCCCCCTATATAAGAGAGAAAGAAGGATAGAGCAAAGAAAACGAAAGAGAACAGTTCCTGAGTCTAACCTCCTATACCTTGGTTAACCAGATAATTTAACAACTTGTAACCAGTCCCCCTAGATGACATCTATAATCCATCAAATGACCAAAGAATCATCCACCCCATCTTTTGGGAATGGGGCATTGTTCTCTTAAAATTGCTTCCTGCTGAATTGGGATGCAGAAAACCTGTTTGGGGGCCCAAATAAAATGGAAAAAATAGTTAAGAAGATTAATAGTAACATTTGTTGTCCAGTCTCTATGTGCTCTTCAATTTGAATGTCCTGAGCATTTTGTAGTCTGAAGCAGAACTTTGGTTGGAAAAGTTCAGGGCTTTATTGAAGTCCTGGCTGGAACAGTCTATGAAGCTGGATCATCTTAGCAAGACATTTCGAAATTGTTCTGGATGTAGATTTTGGAAGAATTGCATTGAGAGCTATTGAGGTGGTCTATGAGGCTGGATCATCTGGGCTTATCTTCTTCAGTGTCTGGTCATTTTGTTCTGAAAATATATAATTTCTCACAAGTAGAATATAGTTATGTAATTACAAAAATGCCTGGAACAGATCGATTAAGGACAATTTTCTACTCTTTATTTGGGCAGAAGAAAGACATTTGAAAATCTCCATTCATGCCATATGAAAGGATGGTATGAAATAATGTCATGTGGATTCTATGTAGACAAGATTTTTATTGACTGTGTGTGTGTGTGTGTGTGTGTGTGTGTGTGTGTGTGTGTATAAAATGTTTTAGCCAGTCTGAGCTCTTCTTACATAGTAGGATCAGCAAATGTAAGTTACCTGTTGTAGCCAAGCTCTGTAAGAGGTCTTTCCAGTCAAATCTGATTTCTATCATCAGTTTGGATGGAAGACTTTATTCTTGCAATTATTACTATACATATATGCTATATATAATCAATTTTAAGTTGAAAATTCAGCATAAAACTGTATGGAGTTTAAATATTCTCCTCTACAGTTGATATTAATCTATTAATTGAGACAGGTTTTTCTGTGTAGTTCTGCCTATAGTAGATTTGGCCTCAAACTCACAAGGAACCTATTTGTCTCTGCCTTTGTCTCCCACATTTTGGGACCACAGGTATGGATTTATATTTTTTCTTTCCTTTTCTCTTTTCCTTGGAGATTTAATTTGCGTGTGGCTATATCTATCCTTATTGAGACAGGATTTCTCTGTGTAACTCAGGCTGTCTTGTTTTGCTTTGTAGAGCTCTATAGATTAGATTCACCTTGCACACGCAAGGAACCTGTTTTTTCCTTGTCTCCCAAGTTTTGGGATTAATGCATACATTTAATTAATTGAATTATATTTATTAAATAATAATATTAATTAAACCATTTTGTATTAGCCTGAGTTCCAATTCTCCCATGAGAGCCCCATTCTTAAAGAGATTAGTTTACAGTAACATGATATGCTATTTTATGTTCTCTTTTCTTAATTTGTAGTGGAAGACATGTGGCTTGCATATTCTTACCCCAGCCTAATTCTGGGTCTTTATGTTGACTAAAATCTCTCTCTCTCTCTCTCTCTCTCTCTCTCTCTCTCTCTCTCTCTCTCTCTTTCTCTCTCTCTTTCTCTCTTTCATTTTCGGAGACAGGATTTCTCTGTGTATCCTTGACTGTCCTGGACTCACTCTGTAGACCAGACCAGCCTTGAATTTACAGAGATCCACCTGCTTCTGCCTCCCAAGTGCTGGGATTAAAGGCATGCACCATCATGCCCAGTGACAAATATGTCTTTTAGAGGCAAAATGCCTCTTGAAACCAGTTCTTCCATGGAAGCCTCACAGCTAATTGCAGTAACAATGCCAAATCTGTCCAAAATCCTCAAAAATTTCTCATATTTTAGCAATGCCAAACCACAAAAATATTCTTTACACCTCCCGACACAGGGAAAATCAAAGCCATCTAAACAAAACTCAAGCAAAGAAACAAGAACATTCCAAAAACCTTGGTTTAGCTGTGCCATTTCATGCTGCAATTAAGGTTCTGTTCATTATTTCTACACCTAAGGAGACTGGCTTTTGACACCTTTCTCTACATAAATCTAAGATTGTGTGTATTTATCCATTAGATCATTGCTGAATAATAAATAATATCTCAGCACTGTTGAAGCAAAGACAGGTGGATCTCTGTAAGTTCCAAGCCCATCTTGTCTACACAGTGATCCCTTGTCTTAAGGAAAAACTAACAAAATTTATTGACACTGTCAAAAGACAACACTGTGTTATGTCTTAAAACTGCATAGGAATATCAGGTCTGGTCTCAATTCTTCAAATCCATGACCACAGCAATACAAGGCCAGATTCGGAAGTTCTTAAGATCCAGGTCAGCCTGTGCTACACAGTGAAATATTTTACCTGAAACAGAAACAAGCAAAAGATTACATATTGAATTTATGTTTTTCTATTAAAATAAACTTGTTTTTCTGGTTCTCATTGAGTTAGAGTCTCATGTTGAACCACGGTTCGCCTGAGTCACAAAATGTGGCCTAAGCCAGTCTTTAACTCATGACTATTCTCCTGCCTAGGCCTTCTTAGTGCAAAAGCAACAAATATGAGCCACTATGTCCAGCTTACAAAATAAAATATTTAATTCAGAATTTTATATACATTTTTGAATGAATAAACTATCAAATCTACTTTGGCCAAATGATAACATAGAATTACAATGAATAAAAATGATACTACTTCGTTCTCCTTCACTTTTTGTTTTCAAAGTTTCAGGTACTTAAACTTTATTATAAAAAATATTTATTATAAGCATTCGCTGGCATCCATTAAGGTATGCTAATGTTTTCCTTGGAATCCTATCATATTGACTTTCTGAGGGAACAAATGCCAAAATGAGTACCATTGGTTTGGAGAACATAAAAAGATTATCAAGTATCCCATATTGAACATACTTCAGATATATCTCCAGTGGGATCTTTGCAAGAGGTTTCTTCATTAGATTGGTAGTAACTTTATACTGGACTAAACTATAATTAACTACCTTTCATTAACCCTTTGAGAATGTCCTGTTTCTTCTAAGTTACATGTTGATTGAAGCAACATTCAATTCCTTTCCTGCAATACCCTTTAGTAAGCCACAAGTAGTGAAATGATTGTCATACGATTGAGCCCTGGCTAAGCTACAAAGCATCAGGCCATCCAGGGTTAAGGTGTGAGTGACACCTTTTCTTCAACCAACTAATCAACCAACCAACCAAACAACCAACCAGCCAACCAACAAATAAACATTATCATAATCTTAAGGAGATTTAGTCTTTTAAATTAAAAACTGGAATATAAATTTGAAATCTCTTGTCTCTGAAGCTTAGAATTAGGTTCTCAATAAAATCAGTGTCTGATATGACTAGAAAACAATTTACATTGTCCTTTTAATTTCTTCCCCTAAATATTTATGACCTAGGAACAGTTCATTTCTTGTTCCTAGTATTTTACTACCCTCTATCCTCTACATTTACAAGTTTATTGCTTTCCTGTCAAGAACTACTTTCAGAGGACCACTCTTGGACTCCTTTTCTGGGCTTTCACTTATATGACACCTACACATTTTGTTTTATTTGTTCTCATATCTCCAAGGATAAGCAGTAAAATTCTAAAAAAACACAATTAACTTTCACCTTTGAATCTTAGTGCCCAGTGCAGTGCCTTATAATACAATGTAGATGTCTGAAAATGGAATATGAACAGGCTATATGACAGAATTTACATGTAGATAATTGGAAGAATGTATAGATAGTCAAATTAATAAATTAATGCAATTCAAATTGAAGTTTATAAAGACGTTTTTGTCACTGCCAAAAATGTCATCTGAATTGCATTTGCTATCACAAATAATATATCAAATATTCATTAAAATATATTTCAGAAAGTTAAAATGCATTTTGAAATATATTGAAATTTCCATAAAAGTAAGAACTTAAGAATTTTGATATATCAAATGTGCTGTAAGATCTCTTTGTAATTGTATATGAACAAACACTGCACTATATTGGTCACTCTTAATAATATTCATAGATTAATGAGTAATGAATATTTTAAAAATATAAAATTTTGTGTATCAAATTCAACTCAAGCAGTAGTCAGAAGCATTAAATTAGGAATGAACTGATATTAATAATTTCTGTTTGTTACTATAAATTTCTTGAATGCATTTTTCCTACTTAGACACTGAAGATCACTTTTCTTTTTTATGAATTCATATCCTTTTTATTAATTAAGATTTATATAACTTAAATACATATCTCACATGAAATCTCTGATGATCTAGAAACATTTTTATTTTTCAACCCTCTGAAGCTTTGTATGTTTACATAAAGAGGCACTGAGAGTTGCTAGGAAAAAAGAAAACAATTATTAACATTTCAAAACACAATATCTAAATACATTTTACATGTGCAAAGCATTACTTTATCTTCAATTGAATTCATGTATACTTTAGCTGCCCACTTGTAAGTTTTTGCACCTCTACATCTCTAAGGGGTATTTTTCACATTTACACACAAAAGGCATTTATTAAATGCTTATTTAAGGACAAAAGGAAAAGTTGTAGGTGTAAAAGCACTAATTATTTTTCCTAAGCTTCTTCATCCCTAAACACTTGGATCATCCTTCTTTTTTTTTCCTTTATTTTTTATTTCTTCAAGTTACATCTCAATTGCAGTCCCCTCCCTATTCTCCACTCCAGTTGCACCCTACCACCCTCCACCCCCCATCCTCTTCCATTTTTTTTAAGTTTAAGGTATATCTTATTTCCCCCTACACTTTCCCCTATCAGTCCAACAAATGGCTCTTTCTATTATAATAATAAATACAATACAAAACAACAGAGGTAATTAGGCCACAGTTATGAGGGTTATATGGCTTAGCGTACATTCCCAGTGTCCAATCCATATGTAGTTGGCACCTGACTTTAACATTCTACTATCCAACCATCTCCATGAGTTTAAAGTTCTATATCTAACTCAACATCCATACTAACTTGCAACACAATATTAAAAGCATCTTCTTAGATCTATAACACTCTCTTGACTCCTAAACAACTCAAAATTTAATTATGAGACTCTAGCTATCTGTTCTTCAACCACCTCAGAGACCTGAGAGGGATAAATATATCTGATTTTATAGGAAGTACAGGGCCTGCAGCTTCCAAAACTAAGAAATGACATACCAGCGGCTGCCTGGACAGTTCCCATTTTCTCTCCATACATTACAGCATTGATCTTCAGTCGTTTGGCCCCGTTTCTCTGACAGACATTGATTGTAGAGCAGGGGTTATGAAGGACTTGCCTACCCTGTCTTGGCAGAGCTAGGCTGTCAACTTACCTGCTTCCAGGTTTTGTCCTTTTTGGACAGCATTCTCTCTATAGTTGGAGCAAGGGGATTTTCCTACCAAGAGATAGGCTTGCGACTAATGCAATCATCTCCCACTGGAGATTCTTCAACGTTCAACTTCTACTTGGGGTAGAATAGGGGGTGCTGTCAGGAGTTGATATGTATCGATATAAAAAATCTAGGTTACAAAAAAATCTTTGAATGCCATATTCTGCAGATCTCTTGAGGTTTTTGAAGAGGCCCTATCCATTTTTTATATTAGGGTAAGCAGATGTTGCTTGTCTCTTAGCAGCTTTATTTCTGATTAGCTTAGAAAATAACTATAATAGGCTGTCACAGTACCCACAAAATTTACCTCCTAATCTTTCCATTCCATTTCTCTGGGGTTGGGTGTCCTTATATAACAGTCCCTCATCTTAGTTGAGAGGTCGTATGAGGGCCAAGAGCCTCCTCATTCATTGGGGGTCACCAAGGCAGTACCACCAGTGAAAAGTGTCTCATTGCCCTGGAGAGAGAACTAAAAAACAAACAAACAAATAAGCAGACAAATAGATAAAAAGACTAAAAAATAGAAAAAATTATTAAAAAATACAAATAAATAAATAAATAAAAATAAAAAATAAAAAGTCTATGTCCAAGTTCCCTTTGTTGTGTTAGTTGTAGTATCGATACCTTCTACTACTAAATCCTAGTATAAGTGAATAGATGCCATATGCATCCTTCTGAGTCTGGGTTAGCTCACTCAGGATGAGCTTTGATAGTTCCATCCATTTGGCTGCAAATTGCATAATTTCGTTGTTCCTGATAGCTGAATAATATTCCATTGTGTAGATGTACCACAGTTTTTAAACCCATTCTTCGGTTGAGGGACATCTGGGTTGTTTCCAGTTTCTAGCTATTACAAATAAGGCTGCTATAAACATAGATGAGGAAACTTCCTTAAGATTCCGTGAAGATGCATTTGGGTGTATACCCAGAAGTGGTATGGCTGGGTCCTGAGGCAAAGCTATTCCAAGTTTTCTAAGATATCACCAGACTGACCTCCATAGTGGTTGCACAAGCCTTCACTCCCATCAGCAATGGAGTAGGGTACCCCTTTCTCCACACCCTCGCCAGCATGTGCTGTCATTTGAGTTTTTGATCTTAGCCATTCTGACAG
>CAJQZJ010034954.1:95773-125702 GCA_907164525.1 Lophiomys imhausi | reverse complement strand
GTTCTTTGTAGATTTTGGATATTAGCCCTCTGTCAGATGTGGGGTTGTTGAATATTTTCTCCCAGTCTGTAGGCTGCCGTTTTGTTAGAATGACAGTGTCCTTTGCCTTACAGAAGCTTTTCAGTTTCATGAGGTCCCATTTATTGATTGTTGATCTCAGGTCCTGAGCTGTTGGTGTTCTGTTCAGGAAATTGTCGCCTGTGCCAGTGAGTTCGAGGGTTTCTCCCACTTTTTCTTCTAGTAGATTTAGTGTGACCCGCCTTAGGTTGAGGTCTTTGATCCAATTGGACTTAAGTTTTGTACAAGATGATAAGTAAGGATCTAATTTCATTCTTTTACAAGTGGAGATCCAGTTGGACCAGCACCATTTGTTGAAGATGCTGTCCTTCCATTGTGCCGTTATGGCTTCTTTGTCAAAAATTAGGTGGCCATAAGTGTGTGCGTCTATTTCTGGATCTTTAATTAGATTCCACTGATCTACTGGTCTGTTCTATACCAATACCATGCTGTTTTTACAACTATTGCTCTGTAGTACAGCTTGAAATCTGGGATGGTGATACCTCCAGTTTTTTTTTTTTTTTTTTTTTTTTTTTTTGTACAGGACTGATTTAGCTCTTCTGGGCTTTTTGTTGTTCCATATGAAACTGAGAATAGCTCTTTCCAGGTCTATAAAAAATTGTTTTGGTATTTTGATAGGAATTGCATTGAATCTATATATTGCTTTTGGTAGGATGGCCATTTTTATTATGTTGATCCTACCTATCCATGAACATGGGAGATCTTTCCATCTTCTAAAGGCCTCTTCCATTTCTTTCTTCAAGGGGTTAAAGTTCTTGTTGTACAGGTCCTTTACTTGCATGGTTAGAGTTACCCCAAGGTATTTTATATTGTTTGTGGCTATTGTGAAGGGGGTTGTTTCCCTTATTTCTTTCTCGGTATGCTTGTTTGTTGTATAAAGAAGGGCTTCTGATATTTTTGAATTAACTTTGTATCCAGCCACTTTGCTGAAGGTGTTTTTCAGCTGTAAGAGTTCTCTGGTGGAATTTTTGGGGTTGCTTATGTATACTATCATATCATCTGCAAATAGGGATAATTTGACTTCTTCGTTTCTAATGTTTATCCCCTTGATCTCCTTTAGTTGTCTTATTGCTCTAGCAAGAACTTCAAGTACTATATAGAAGAGATATGGTGAAAGTGGACATCCTTGTCTTGTCCCTGAATTTAGAGGAAATGCTTCAAGTTTCTCTCCATTTAATTTGATGTTGGCATCTGGCCTGCTGTATATTGCCTTTATTATTTCTAGGTACAGTCCTTGTATGTTCGTTCTCTCCAGAAATTTTAGCATTAAGGTGTGTTGGATTTTGTCAATTGCTTTTTCTGCATCTAGCGAGATTATCATGTGGTTTTTTTTCTTTCATCTTGTTTATATGGTGAATGACGTTGATAGACTTTCGTATGTTGAACCATCCCTGCATTCCAGGGTTGAAGCCTACTTGATCATGGTGTATGATACTTTTGATGTGTTCTTTAATTCGGTTTGCTGGTATTTTATTAAGTATTTTTGCATCTATGTTCATGAGGGAGATTGGTCTGAAGTTTTCTTTCTTTGTTGGGTCTTTGTGTGGTTTAGGAATCAGGGTGACTGTGGCCTCATAGAATAAATTTGTCAATTTTCTTTCAGATTCTATTTTGTGAAAGTGTTTGAAAAGTATTGGTGTTAGCTCCTCTTTGAAGGTCCGGTAGATTTCCATGCTAAAGCCATCTGACCCTGTGCTTTTTTTGGTTGGGAGATTTTTAATGACTGTTTCTATTTCCTTAGGGGTTATAGGGCTGTTTAATCTGTTTATCTGATCTTAATTTAGCTTCAGTAGGTGGAATCTATCAAGAAAATTGTCCATTTCACTTAAGTTTTCAAATTTGGTGGAGTATAGATTTTTAAAGTAGGATCCAAATATTCACTGGATTTCCTCAATGCCTGTTGTTATTTCTCCCTTTTCATTTCTGATTTTGTTGACTTGTGTTTTCTCCCTCTGTCTTTTAGTTAATTTGGCTAAGGATCTGTCTATTTTGTTTATTTTCTCAAAGAACCAACTATTGGGTTCATTGATTCTTTGTATAGTTCTTTTTGTTTCTAAGTTGTTGATTTCAGCCCTAAGTTTGATGATCTCCTGCCTTCTGCTCTTCTTTGGAGTGTTTGCTTCTTTTTTTTTCCAATTCACCCAGTTTAGCTGTTAATTCGCTATTATGAGCTGTCACAATTTTCTTTTTGAAGGCACTTAGTGCTATGAACTTTCCTCGTAGCACAGCTTTCATTGTGTCCCATAGGTTTGGGTATGTTGTGTTTTCTTTTTTTTTTTTTTGGATTTTAAGGAGTCTTTGATTTTCTTCTTTATTTCTTCCCTGACCCAGTGGTCCTCTAGTAAAGAGCTTTTCAATTTCCATGTGAGTGTAGACTTTCTGTTGATTCTTTTGCTATTGAAGTCCAGCTTTAGCTTTATTCCATGGTCATCTGATAAGATACAAGGGGTTATTTCAATTTTCTTGTATCTGTTGAGGCTATCTTTGTGTCCAACTATATGGTCGATTTTGGAGAAGGTTCCATGAGGTGCTGAGAAGAAGGTGGATTCTTTTGTGTTTGGGTGAAACATTCTGTAGATATCTTTTAGGTCCATTTGGTTCATGATCTCTGTTAGACTCATTATTTCTCTGTTTGGCTTCTTTCTTGATGATCTGTCCATAGCTGTGAGTGGGGTGTTGAAGTCTCCTACCATTAAAGTGTTTGGATCGATGTGCGTTTTAAATTTTAGAAGCGTTTCTTTTATAAATGTAGATGCTTTTGTATTTGGGGCATAGATGTTCAATATTGAGATGTCCTCTTGGTGGATATTTCCTTTAACGAGTATATAATGCCCTTCTCTGTCTTTTTTTATTAACTTCAATTGGAAGTCTATTTTGTTTGATATTAGGGTGGCTACTCCAGCTTGTTTCCTGGGTCCATTTGCTTGGAAAACCTTTTCCCAGCCCTTTACTCTGAGATAGTGTTTATCTTCAATAGTGAGATGTGTTTCTTGTATACAGCAAAAAGATGGGTCTTTTTTACGGATACAGTCTGTAAGTCTGTGTCTTTTTATTGGCGAGTTGAGCCCATTGATGTTGATGGATATTAATGACCAGGGGTTGTTATTTCCCATTATTTTGGTATAGCTGCTCGTCTTGTGTTTCTTTTTGTTTAATTGCTGTGGAGGTTTCTATTTCCTCTGTTTTCTTGGGTGTAGTTATCTTCTCTGGGTTGGAATTTTCCTTCTATGATCTTCTGTAGGGCTGGGTTTGTGGGGAGGTATTGTTTGAATTTGATTTTGTCATGGAATATCTTGTTTTCTCCATCTATGTTGATAGAGAGTTTTGCTGTGTATAGTAGTCTGGCTGGGGACCTATGTTCTCTCTGGGCTTGTAGGACATCTCTCCAGGCCCTTCTAGCTTTTAATGTTTCTGAGGAGAAGTCAGGTGTGATTCTGATGGGTCTGCCATTGTATGTGACTTGGCCTTTTTCTCTTACAGCTTTTAATATCCTTTCTTTGTTCTCTACATTTGGAGTTTCTATTATTATGTGGCCAGAGGAGTTTCTTTTCTGATCTAATCTGTTTGGTGTTCTGTAAGCCTCTTGGATTTTTACTGGCATCTCTTTCTTTAGGTTTGGGAAGTTTTCTTCTATGATTTTGTTGAAGATATTTCCTGGACCATGGAATCAGGAGTCTCCTCTTTCCTCTATGCCTATATTTCTTAGGTTCCATCTTTTCATTGAGTCCTTGATTTCTTGGATATTGTGGGTGAGAGATTTTTTTAACTTTCTCATTTTCTTTGGATGTTGTATTGATTTCTTCCATCGAATCTTCCATGTCTGAGATCCTTTCTTCCATCTCTTGAATCCTATTTTTGGTACTCAGAGCCATAGTTCCTGTTCTCTTCCCTTGATTGTCCATTTCCATTTCTAACTCTGACTGTGTTTTCTTTATTGTTTCCATTTCCATTTTCATTTCTTGAGTGATTTTATTTGTTTTATACATTTCCTACTCCAGTTTGCTTGTCTTTGCTTGGAAGTCTTCCATTGTCCTTTCTTTTTCTTGTTCAAGTTGACTCACCTTATTCTGAAGTTCTCTAATTGTGTTTTCCATCACTTTCATATGTGCAATTGTGGCTTCTTTGAATTCCTTCATAGATTTAAGTTCTTCTTGAAGGGACTCTATCACTTTCCATAATGTAGAATTGTCATCGTTTTTCATGTGTTTCAGCTGTGGTGAGGTGGTTCGGGCTGGATGGAATAGCGTTGCTTTCTTTTGTTGGAGTCATTTAGCTCTGCCCCCCCCCCCGGGGCCTCTGGCCATGTGGAATTTTTTAGCTGTCTTCTGGACTTGGGTCCAAAGGGGACGCTTTTGTGTAGGAGTCAAGTTGCCTTACTCCACCCCATAAGGTGAGTCATTCAGCCCCGCCTCCTAGGTGGAGACCTAACTAATCCAGGGGGTGGAGCTGTGTACAAGTAAGCTCTGGTTCCCCGCTGGAAAGGCCATTACTAGTACAACAGTCCGATATACAACAGTTTCAAATACCTCGCAGTTTGCCCAGGGTTGGTTCCTGTGGTGGGTAAATCTGCCCTTCACCCCTAATAGCCTTGCCGCTCCCACGGCCTGGAAACTGGCCAGTGACGTCGCAGCAGTGGGTTGCAATCTGCAGTCTGAAGGCACTTTGCAGCCAAGCTGCGTGCTCACTTCCAAGGGTCGCAACCTTTCGCCAGATAGTTGGATCATCTGTGAGAGACCTGGGGGTGCCCAGCAGGGTGGGGATTATCTCTGCTTGGGATCTGAATCTGCCTGCTGGGTATTAGATTGGAACTTACCCGGTGTCTCTCCTGGTGGAGGATGGGGGGATCCCGATTCCTGGGTCCAGTGGCTTCCTTGCGTTTCTGAGAGTGGGAAGGAGCGTCCTGCTCAGGGACCCTCAGTGGTCCCTGGGTAGTTGGGTGAGATCTAGAGGGGGTTGAGCCGTTTGTACAGCATCCTGCAACACTCGCCGCCCTGTGACTGTTAACCCCGAAATCAAAATACGTCCGTGCAGGCTGCTGCCATCTTGGATCCCCCCACTTTTCTTTTGGAATAAAAATTATTTAAGTTTCTTGAAAAGTCAGTTGAAACATATCATATGATAAACATCTTTGTATTTTTCACATTTTAACTTGAGAAAACACTTCTATATTTTTTATGAAAGTAATATCAAGGTAAAGTTGTCTAGTAATTTTAAAATGTATTGATATTTAAATAATATTATTATATTTTATATTAATATAAAATATTTATATTTAATAAATATTATTAAAGTTATATAATAATAGGTGCTTCTGTTTCCATATATAAAGGTTAGAATTTGTGTTTAATAATAAAAGGAAATATGTGTAATCAGCATTTGAGTCTTTCATCATCTGTCTAGGGATAAAGTAATTGGTGGATTATTCTCCACAGACCTTTATGTTCTCCTCATCAAAAGAGAGGTAATTTGAACTGCACTGAAAAAGAAAATGATAAAATGTCATGTTCAGATCATGAGTTTCCTAATATTAGCCTATGGAAACAAAATAAAACAAAACAAAATTGATATGAAAACTTATAATTTAATACTTGTATTGATCAGATATCTGCAAAAAGGATTTCTTGATCA
This sequence comes from Lophiomys imhausi, assembly GCA_907164525.1. Classification (NCBI taxonomy): domain Eukaryota; kingdom Metazoa; phylum Chordata; class Mammalia; order Rodentia; family Muridae; genus Lophiomys; species Lophiomys imhausi. The sequence continues at coordinate 119,996 of CAJQZJ010034954.1, read as the reverse complement.
TAGATTCAATGTATTTGTAAAGATGAGTTTTAGACCACCTATAAATTTCAGTCATTCATATGCCCTAAAAGGCCTAAGAGAACTGACCATGAAGATTAATTTTAAAAATTATTTATAGAATTTAATTTCTAAACCATACCTCAAAGAAAATTAACTAATTAAAGGCATCAATTATTCAGTTAAATATTTCAATATTAAATAAATATAGAAAAAACATTATCTTTAAGAGTGGCTAATCATGGTATTGATTAATATATCTATGACTTATTTAAAGAATCTCCTTACTTTACATGAATGTGAATATATTAATCATTTTTAATTTATACAATATGTATTATATATTGAAAATTGTATTTGAAATTGCACTGGGATAATCAAGGTGATTAGTACTCAAGCTTAACATCAAGAGAATCCTAAAGGAGCATAAGAGACAAGACACATAAAAGTATAAATGTAACATTTATTTGGCTAAAGAAAATAAGATATTGATTTTTTTATGTTTATAAAGATTAAAGCAGATACATGTACAAATTTTTCTGAAGAACTGGTATTCTGGGATCCATTCATAAAGTTTAAAAAATTCACCAACTATGAGAAGAAGTGCTCTAACTAAACACAGGAAAATATGACTATACTGTACATTGAAGAAGTGTCTATTTATAAATTGGATCACCTATAGCAATTTATCTTGTTTCTTTAACATTAGCGTACTCAATAATTTTAACACATACAAGTAATGGTATTTTATCTCTGATCAAGTAAAGTTTAATTCTAGACATCTTTCAATTTTTTTCAACTTGGGCATTTTTACGCATATAACCAATGGTATTATTTCTCTATGTGCAGGGCATGCACCATAGCAGATGGTTAAAACATTGCTCTCCATTTTCTCATGTTTTTTCCTCTTCCCTAGAGAAAATGAACTCTCATTGCTCATTTGCTATAAATGCCAGCTGGAGTTCTCCCGTACTCATTCAGGTAGTAGACATAAACTCTTCTTGGCTAAATTGACTATGAACTATTTTCCATGTAGCAGTGTGACTGGCGGTTTAGTCTGTAGGCACATTTTCCTCATGGGGTAAAGTGTTCAGGATTATATATGGACAATGGGCTAACATAAAGTCTTTCTGCTTGAAGTCTGTAAGAGTCAAGAATATCATTTCATGACTTCATAGCAGTTTTTCACTCTATGAAAAGAGAGGGAAAAAACTGTGCAAAATGAAAGTTGCCAAGTGATTCAAAGCAATCTTATTGAAAAGATTAGAAAAAAATCTATTAATAGTGAGACTTTCTGTAAACATACAAGTATGATGTTAAATAATACAATAGCATAAAACCAAAATAAATTACTAGAAAGAAATTGGTTTAATTGAATTTTCTCAGATTATTTTTAAAGTTGTCAGTGACCTTATTTTAGTTTTGAACAATTTCTTTAGGAGCTAATTTACCCATTTTGCATAAAATAAGCTGAGTTTGTGTGAGAAGAGTTTTAATTTTATAGTCATTGATTTTAAAGGATTAAAAGCATTACAGATCACTCGATCAACACTGTAATTATTTAAAGCTCTAGCAACATTTCTTCAAGCACATATACTAAACAAATTTTTACATTTAACTATAAATATCTCATGTCTTTTATACATATAAAAGAGTAGTCATAAATAATTCTACAATATCTGATCCTAAAGGTACAATATTATCAATAAATTTTATGTAGTGTAGTCTGACCTCAAATTTTAAAAAGTAAATTGTTTTATATTGTTCTTTGAGTTCTAAGAAATACTATTTTATCTTAATTTATGTGCTCTATAGTAGAACAAGATATCTTGTTTTTGTAAGATAATATTTGTCACACAGGATATCTGCTATTGAGATAGGTTTGCTGATGTTATTTGTTTGTTTTTGAGATACAGTCTCGTTACTTAGCTCAAGATGTCCTTAAATTCACAAAGATATTCCTCCTTCTGTTTCCCTAGTACTGGGATTAAAAGTGTGTGCCATGACTCCTGGCCTGCAACTGATATTTAAGTCTGCTTATAAATATAATACATTTTCAAAATTTTTTCAACTTTAATATGAAATATGTATATTTTTAATTTTAGGGATCTAAGGAATCAGAAATTTCTTAAAACCCCTTCTTTAAGATGAACTTGAAATCAAGAAAATCTTACATATTCTGCCATTGTTGTGACCCGACCCGTGGGTCCTAGTAATTCGTGGGGGCAAGGAGGACCACAACCTGAAAAAAGAATGGGCGAGAGAGGGAAAGGACTCAAGGAAGCAATTGCTTGTCAAGAGCCGTGTATTTGAGCGCAAAGCGCCTTTTTATAATATGCTTTACAAGGGGAGGAGGTGAGAGGGGCCAGGTGGTGGGAAAATACAGAATCTTTTTGGCCTGTGCCCTGGACATTGTATGATCTACCTATTTTTCTCAGAAGACACGGTACACTGCTTTGAATCCATCTGTAACTGCCAACCCATTTTTCTTCAGAAGACACTGTACACTGCTTTGAATCAATCTGTAACTGCCAACCCAGAACTTTGCGGTTGCCAGGCAGTATGAAGCTGCAGGGGACATTGTGCAGGTGGGGAAAGGTAGGGGGTGAGGGTGAGAGGCGAGGGTCTTGGCTTCTGACATTGTTGTGTATATACCTAATGGCAGAGTAAAGAATAGAAACTGTTTACTTAATTCTCATTTATCAATTTAACTATTTTCTATCATTAGCTTTCTATAAGAAGAGGTTATAAATGTAAATGAGAGTATTTAACTGTTTGGCATACTTTTTGTATGTGTTGCTTTTCTGGGCAATTAAATGATATGATGACAGCTACAACTAACAATTTTATTTTTCTTACCTTTCTGCTTTTAAGTTTTCAAAGATTCTCAAAGTAAAAATCAATTTTTCAATAGTAATTACCAAAACTATACTATGTATCTTAATTGCTCTCTACTTAAGTTTTATAAATTATTGAGATCTTACATCAATGTTTGTGTATGTGTACAAGTTTGTGAAGTTTTGCATAGCCTGTGGATTTAGAAATCCAAAGATGAGTCACTCAAAATTGTTACCAACCAAAAATGACATGGAGTGTGACTATAAGACACTCAAATGAAACAGCAGGGAATAGCTACTAAAATGATAACTACAATGCACAGCAGATAGAAAAAATGAAACAGTTGAAAGGCATTTTATTTATTCAATGATGTGGTCAAAACAATTTCAGTCCTTCCTTTTGACTTTACTATTTCCCTGATGTAGAAAGAATGAACTATTAAAATGAATTTTCATGTTCAGCCTTTTCCAAACAATATCTTATATAATTTTTCTTGATTTGAGGAAAAGCACAAGTTTCTTTCAAATACCTTGAGAATAGCAGGTAGTACATAGTTCTTTATTTAAAAATGACATAAAATATTTAAGGCACATTTGGAAGAACTGTCACTCAGTTAATATCTGGATGAATGTAGTTCTTTCTGTTACTTATGATTTTTTTTGACACAGGATTGCACTGTGTTATGGGGGGTCTCTACAAAAATCAGGGCCAGCAGAGTAATGATCCCCATAAGGCAAGAAGGAAATTGTGTTTAACATGACTTAGTTAGCCAGTATTGGTTCAAAACTCTAGATTCTGAAACTGAGTAATTTATTGTAGACATGCTTAAGTACAGTAAATACAATTGGGAAACAAAATTTCCCAGTATATAATATAAGTCCTTTTACACAGGAGGCAAAGTTACATCAACACTCTTCTCAATGTGCATGTTATTTCTTCCATGAAGATGGGTCCTAGAGATAGGTTACATGTATTATCTTTTTTTCCTTTATTTTTATTTCAAGTTACATCTCAATCGCAGTCCCCTCCCTATTCTCCCTCCAGTCCCACCCTCCCACCCTCAACCCCCCATCCTCTTGCCTTTTTTTTTTTTTCTTTTAAATTTAAGGTATATCTTATCTCCCCATACAGTTTCCCCTTTCAGTCCAACAAATGGCTCTTTCTCTTATAATAATAAATACAATACAAAACAATAAGGATCTAGTGGAGGATCTAGGGTGGTCTAGGTTATACAGATAGTGTAGAGGTTATTTGGGCTATTAACTACCTTTGGTCCTGGTTGTGGGAGCTTAGGGGAGCCCTTTGCCATACAGATAATGTAAAGGTCATAGACTATTAGTCACCTCCAGTTCTGCTTGTGTGAGCTTGAATGACCTGGACCTACAGATAGTATAAATCACCAGGCTATTAACCACCTCTTTTCTTACCTTCTGAGTGGAATAACAGGTTAAACATCTCTCTCTTGAAGAGATAATCCTACATGTTTAACATTCCTGGTTTCCCTAGGGTTTATCTGTGAGTGCAAGGTTCTTTCTGCTCCCAAGGTTATATAGCTGAAGATGGCTTTAAATATATGATCCTTTGTTTCTGCCTCACAAATAGGGCCATTACAAGGTATGTCCCACTACAGTCAGCTTATTTTAAAATACTTTCAAAATATGTTTAGTTACTGCCTCAAAACTAATTGAATAATTGATGAATATAATATAGAGAACAATTCTAATGTAGAGTTACTCTATTTCTTCATAGGCTAGGAAAATAACTTAGTAATAAGAAAATTTAAGAGACATATGGAAACCAGTCAAACTTACAAATGTTCGTTATTATGTTACATGCCTGCATTTAACAACAAATTTTGCTTTTCTTTTATATAATACTGATGATTAGAATTAATAAAAGTAGTTTTGTTTTTCTCGCTGTAAATGTACAGAGGTATTTATTTCTTGCAAATTGACCAGCTATGTAAAAGTGGTCATATGTGGATAATGCAAATTGAATGATGTCCCAGAAATTAAAATTTGAAAAGGTTTGTAATATATAATCTTGTTTTTTTTATAATGTGGTCTTTCGAATTAATTTTCTTAAAATTAAAATACAGTTAGGTCATTCCCCCATTTCCTCTGTCCAATTTTTCCCATGTCTCCTAATTCCAATCCCTCCCCTGTACTCACCTTACTCCCTCATAATAATTAAAAATATGGCTACCTAAACAAGACCTAAACAGAACAATATTAATAATGGATTTTTTACTATTGCTCTGATTGACCAATAAAAAATACTTATTTAAGGTATACAATATTTTTTGATTAGTATACATTGTAAAATGCCTAACCAAGGCAATTAACATATTCATTCAGCCACATAATTATCATTTTTTTATGGTGAGAACAATTAAAATCTACTTTCTGGTGCTAACCATAGTGACTATGTTGCCTAAAATATTAGTTCTAAATTTCACCTTGTAGCTAAACTATTGTACCCTTTGATCAACACCCTTCACTTCTATGTCAATGACTTTCCCAACCCCAAGGCCTCTGATAAGATGTTTCTCTGCTTCTGTGAGTACATATATGTATGGTCATGTGGTAATTTTCCTTATATCCACGGCTTGTTAACACTGTGTCCATAGATTTATCCATGTTCAAGATGACAGGATTTTGTTCTTATTAATGGGTAGAACACTGCAGTGTGCACACAGACCATATTTTCTTTACTTATTAATTTTTGAAAGACAGGTTGTCTATTTTGAAGAATGCTGGAGTTAATGTAGTAATAAAGATGTTTGTAAACATATTCATCATCTTTCCTTAGGGTGTTCACAGTGGCTATGCAGTACCTATTTAAATTTATGATAATAATGATATGGCTTACTAGAAGAATGCTACTCACATATCTATTTTTAACATTCATATTACCAAAATATATAATTAATGTTAATTAAGGTTTATTTTCATTAAATGGTTTTACACTAAAGCAAGAATGTATAATATTATTGAGTTTGTAGATGCACTTTGATCAATATACATTTTAAAAGATGTTTTTCTGATGCCTCAGTTTTAGATATTTTTTCTTTCTTGTCACAAGGTTAATTCTACTTCTTGCAGCAGTCATTCCCCACATGGAACATGCAGAATTATCTTTGATAAAATATTCGAGTACCTCACCAACAAGTGAAACTAACATATAAAACAAATCATCCAGAAGCCAATTGCTAACATTTTCATTTCATGTATTTCCTTATGTATGAAATGTAAGTAAAAGTAGTACCTCTATTTTTCATTATATGTATTGAAATGGTAATAACACCTACAATATAATTTCAAAACGTCCATGACAGAATTCTCAACAAATATTAGATACCATTGTCTGTAATAGGCAATGTATAAATTTGTTAGATAAATATAAATATTTGATCTAAAATGATAAAAATGAGAGCATTTCTTCATTTAACCCATTTCTAACATTTTAAGATAAAAAACTAAAACTTACCAGAACCTCTAATAGTATTTGTTAGAGTAATTTCATTAGTTCGCTTTGTATTGCTGTGAAAAAACCATGGCCAAAAGCAATTCAAGAAGGAGTTTATTTAGCTTATATGTTCTAATCATAGGCAATCTTAGATGGAAATCAGGGTAGTAACAGAATCAGGAACCTGGTGGCAAACATAGATGTTGTATGCTGCTCACTGACTTGTTCCCCATGGTATGCCTAGCTTGTTTTCTTTAATAACTGAGGATCACCTGCCCAGGAATTGTACTCCCGACATCAATCATTCATCAGGAAAATGCATCACAGATTTGCCTACAGGCAGTCTGATGGAGGCACTCCCCCAGTTGAATTTCCCTTGTTCTTGATGACCCTAGCTTGTGTCAAGTTCACAAGAAACTAACCAGTACAGGAAAATAATGTTCATTAAGTTATTGATAAATGTAAGAACAGTATTTAACAGTACTTTGTTAAGTTAGAGGTGATAAAATTCTAGAAGGACAGGTTTTGCATTTCTACATAACAAAAATATTAAATTACTATAATGTAATTAAAGAACAATTTTGTCTTAATAAAGACTAAGCTATTCCAAATTTCAAATAAGTGAAAAGTGAGGGTGCCATCAGGTTTTCTTCAGCTAAGTAGTAAAAAGTAATTTGCACTGGATAACTACCAATCAGTTTCCTCTTCCCTGTGGGGAGACTATTTCTCCATGTATCAGTATTTCTTAGTTGCCTGATATACTATAATCTCAAAAAAAATTTTAAAAGGTCATTTGAAATTAATCAGTAGGCCTGTTGTTATAAATAATTAAAATTCTGAGTTGTTAAAAAATAATCATTAACCCAGTTGTAACAATCTTCGGGCTTATGAACTACATGACTTCAGGATAAATATAAAGAAGGTCCAGTAAATAGATCTGGAAATAATGACATCATGCTACAGTGTCAAAAGTTTCGAATCTTCTGCTACACTAAGTTGAACATATGCTCTTCAATAGTTTCTCAAATTTGTTTGGCAAAGGTTTATTTCAGAGCCAGTGTGAAGGTAAAATCCAGCCTGACCAAGCACTCTTTATAATGGTTTTCATCAGTAAAGTACATTAGCAGGAGTTTAATATATAAAAGGACTAACGATTAGTAAATACAGGGTTTAAAAGAAATGAATTGCTTCTTTACTCAATCTGAGTCTATCATCCAGAGTGTGCATTTCTGACAGATTTATTTCTTCCTGTTATTTTTCATCTTTCATTTTAAAATGTCTTCTTTGTTAATATTTTATTATTGATTATGACATTTTCATGCTATCCTGTATGGATGTCATCTCAGGAAATGTAAACACCGAATGAATTAGATTCAGAGGAAGGCCTCATTCTGTCTAAACTATAGCAAATCAAAAGCTTTCAAACCTAATTTGTTACTAGATTTATGTCAGAATTCTACCTTATCCCAAACCTATATTCTACTTTGAAAATATTTCCTGACTTTATCATATATATATATATATATATTCTCACTTTTGTAAAGAAAAGATGGACTTCTCTACTCATCATCCAAGAAGAATAGGCTCAAATGGAATAAGAAATCTTTAGCAGCCAACATGAAAACCCAAAAAAATTTTCTCTGTTTTGTTTCTTGTTTGCTGTCATATGTTATGAAGAAGTAATAGCATAGCAAAAGGGAAGGAAGGAGATTGAACCAATCAGGAGCAAGAAGTTTCCCTACTATGACTGTTATGAAAGAAACCCATTAAGCTTTCAACTCTCCTGAATAATACCTCCAACAATCTTTGCATTGTTCAACAGAGACAAGTATGAAAGACAGCAATATCTGAGGTGTAGCAAAAGCGTTAAGCTTGCCTTCCATCTTAAATAATACTGTTTCCAGGTGCACAAATTTTAAAATGACCAAATGTTAAAAAAACAGTTATATTATTTAATATTCTATAAGAATCTTTGATTTTTTAAGTGTTTACTGAAAAGATTAAAATATCATAATACTGATATTAGACTTATAAAAACTTCCCATACCATTATAATGTAGATGAGAAACATGAAAAACAAATAAAAAAATTGAGTTTTTTGAGTACGCTAGGCATTCACTCCCCGTTCCAGTACTCATTTTGCTGTGCCACCACGTTGTTTATCTAAATAATGAGTTGCTTGTTTTTTGTTTGTTTTTTTATTTCCATATACATTCTAAGTCCCTCACAATGTTAGCTAGATAAATATTAGTAAAACTAGAGGACATCTGACCTAGACCTCTTCCTTATAATCAAGACCTTATAGAACCAAGGATTCCAACTGCTGGATTCTAAGTGCTGGTAAGAGGAATGACCTATCTGTATGGTCCTTGTAGGAGAGACATGGTATCATAAACTATTCAGAAGCATTGGTTCATAACTATCTAAACTTATTTCAAGGAGCCCTAAATCTTACTAGGTTACTGTATAGCAGGAGCTTTCTGATATAGCTCTGTTAGCTTTGTTCTCATAGAACAAAGACATAGAATTGTCTTGTTTTACACAAATTAATCCAGATGGACCTGTCCATCATTTGGACAGAAAAATACCCCTGATGAAAGCTGTCTGTTTTAGGGACTTGAGAACTAGACTAAATTCTTCTTAAAATGTAAGTCAGCATAGTAGTCTCCTTTGTTTGTTCCACTCTCACCCCTTAAGAATGTGAGGTACAGGGATTTGAACTCTGGACTTCTAGAAGAAAAAAAACATTTATTAAAAAAAAAAAGAATGTGAGGTACACAATGTTCTTTGCACATTCTTATCTGTTTAGAGTGTGCTTTATACATTGATTCATTTTTGCTGTTGTCTACTCTTATCCCTCAGAAGCACTCAAATTTGCAATAAACTCTACCGGCTTTCAACAGTATCCTCTATATTTCTTTTTCTTTTTTAACAAGTTACACAAAATATAATATTTTTATTGTTTCTGTTTTCTTATTACACTATGCATTTTCTTCTAATATTAGTGACCTTGCATTTCTTCATAAAAAATACCATTAGGGTACACATATTTTACTTGGCAATTTTCAAAGTTTCCTTACATAGCAAAGTACTTTTAATTAAAAAAATGAAATATAAAACATTTTACCATTATATGTCTTTTTTTTTTTTGGTCTTTGGTTTTTAGGGTTATTTTTTCCTATCAGAGTGAGTAATACATATGGTGACTGAAATGGGATATGTACCCCCAATAGACTCTAATGTTTGAATAATTGATCCTTAGTTGGTGTTGCTATTTGGGTAGCTTAAGGTGGTGCAACTTTGCTGAAGGAAATACATCACTGAGTATGGGCTTTGAGATCATATAGTTTTGCCCCATTTCCAGTTTTTTCTTTCTGTTTTGTGCTTGAATTTAAAGATGTGAATTTTCAACTCCTTGTTCCTACCACCATGTTTGATTCTTGCTGTCATGCTTGCCTGCCTTGACAGACTCTTATCCCTCTGAAATCATGAACCCAAATAAACACTTTCTTCTATAAGTTGTCTTATTGTGTTTTATCATACAGAAGAAAAGTAATTAATGGAGTGTACATATATTTCTGAATTTTTAAATATTGATCACAAGTATTAGAAAGTGAGGAGAATCCATAAACAGATCCCCATATCAAAAGTAAAAAAAAAATTACATAATTTCTTTTGGAAAAACTCTAAAATTTAAAATATATATGTTACAGGAGATAACAATATACTATCCTAAAATATCTCTTTCTCATTCATAAGCACTTGCTTGGTCCTGACCATGGACTTTATAGATACAAAAGGAAACATTTTGAGCCAGATAACTAAGGAACTTTCTTTAAATAAATGTAGTAACAATGGAGGTAGAGATGTTCACCAGGGCATCAAGTCTCTTTTCATCAACACAAACAAGGCTGGCACATAGAACTTGCTTAATATGGTCAAAAGGCTCTTTGCATAAATATTTTGTGTCTTCATCTCATCTTTCATAGAGTTTTCATATAAAGTGTATCTGTCAGAGATGGAAGAACTTGACAGAGGTATCCTAAAATCATATAAACATTCCTGGGTAGCCAAAGATAAGTTAGAATTACAGCTACTATCTCTGGGTTCAGTGAATTTAACCACTGATCTGGTCCTTGTTTATGCCATCTACTTCAAAAGAGAATGTTAAAATCGTTTTTATAAAAACAAATACAGAAGTGGTCTTTTAATATCAGTAAGAATAAAGTAAGAGGACTACCTTTCAGATAATTTATATGAGACCAATACTCACAAGATTCTTCTGCTTGCCCATTTCAGTGAGCCACAGAATATGGCCAGTGTATATCCACATGAATGCATAGATCTGAGGACTGTGGACATTGAAAATCTTTTTGAGAAAACCATAGAGTAGACCTGGCTAGACAAGATGAACAATGACCAGGTCAATAATTGATTTCCTGGGTTAAACTGAAGAATTTGAATATTTAGGATCTTTCAGATTCTGACTAGGCCAACCACTTTGAGTGGGTCAGGCAAGAGTCTTTTTGGAGTATCACTAACAAAGGCTTGTTACTGTCCAAGGCCATGTACAAGTGGACAGCAGGGAGGTTTTGACTGCCACAGCCCCTATCATTATGTTGAAGACTTTCATGTTTACCACTTGTCATATATGTACAATTCCCTTCCTTTCATTACTTCATTCATGGAAGGAGGAGTAGGATTCTGCTTTGCAGTTAACTTTCCTTTACATGAGAATAGTGTCCTTGCTGGATGCAGTACATTGCCCTTCACTAATTGAGACACTCTGAGCCTGTGAGCCAAGTAGTCATCATTATGATTGCCATTCAGTGAGGAAGTGTCTGGCCTTGAAAGATCCTACCTTAAAAACCAGAAAAAAAGTGGTTTGATAACACCAGAGACATGAAATGGATCTTTTGTGAGTTTCTCTAAAATCATTACTTTTACTTATGCTATTATTGAGAGTGTTTGAACCAGCTCTGGGATAATTATGATGCATACCAAAAATTCTAATTCTGAAAATAGCTGCAGATTATCAGATATACTTGATATGACCTAGAACAGTTTATCATATTGAAATTTAGGGAGAAGTTACTGGAAAATGATTGGAAAGTCATCAACATATGTTGCCATGAGTAGTCATATGTGAAGCAGGAAAGACATTTCCCAAGAACTGATATTTCCTTCAATAATAGATCTCATGCTTTCTAACTGATCTCAACCAGTTCCACCCTAGTTTTTCTTATAGAATATTATAATTTTAGTACAACTGGGATGTTTAGGAATGTAATTGTTTGTAATGTTACTGAAATATGAGTAGAGATGAACATTTTGAATTATAAAACTGTTTCAATAGCAAGAACAATCCAAAGAAATCACAGTGTTCCAAAGCAGTTCCTTTTATAAAACATGTAAAGATTATTTATTTTAAAGAATATGTTGCTGATTATTTATCAAACTGTATTTAAGAATTTAGACCTGTAATGTCAACATTGTTTTTTACCTAATTGTTCAATCATTAAATGCACAACAAATTTAGTGTGTCTGTGTTGGTTTGAAAGTTACAAGAATGTCAGCTTTGACTTATTATTTTTTATCATTGTAAGCTTTGATAGTGTAATGTTTCAACATTGGAAATGCTGTGCGCAAACTGGAATATGGCTTTTAAAAGAAAATGACTTTGGAAATATAACAGCAGGTTGCTGGAAAAAGCATAGCCATTAGAAAATCTGTTTTTAGAAAGAAAGAAGAAGAACATTATATTATGCTCTAACATAAAATCCAATAATTGTATTTTACTTGTGTATCTGGAGCATGTTATATAATGATATTTCTTTTTTTTAATTTGGAATTTCACTGTTTAAAATTTACAAGCACAAGCATTTAGTTTGATAATACTCACTTTGTGTTGAGAAAAACTCTCAACACTTTTAAAACTCTGGAAATAAAATGAGTGGTTAAGTATTTACAAAGCTTGATTGCATTAAAATGTGGAGGCTTAAAATTACTCCTCAAAATAAAGTTCATCCGTATTGACTAAAGGAGAGTAAAGTTGTATGAAGTAGATAAGTGCTGTTACAGCAAATGTCTCAAAATGTCCTATTACAACTGGTGAATGACTTAACTTTATCACTATAGTGGATTAGATTGAGAACTTTGTTATAAAAGGGATTCCCTCTTCCTCTATCATTAATTTGCAATTGATCAGAGTCCACTCTTGCCTAGGTATGCTTTCTCCATGCATTGTCTTCCACCAAATAATGCCATATCAAGAATCCTCTCTCAAATTGATGCCATGATGAGATTTGACTGCTCAGCTTCTAGTATCCTGAGAAATAAATTTTTTTCTTGTTTAATTTCCCAGTGTGTTGGTTAGGTCTTGTCAACTTAACACAAACTAGAGTCACTTGGGAAGAGGGAAGCTCAGATAAAGTGTTACCCAGAACAGATTGACCAATGGATATGTCTGTGAGCATTTTCTCAATTGATAATTGATGTGGATGGGCCCAGCCTGCTGTGATCAGTGCCATCTCTAAGCAGGTGGGCCTGAGCTGTATAAGAAAAATAACTATTACAAATAAGCTAGAAACTGGAAACAACCCAGATGTCCCTCAATTGAGGAAAGGATAAAAACACTGTGGTACATCTACACAATGGAGTACTACTCAGCCATCAGAAACAATGAAATCATGCAATTTGCAGCCAAATGAATGGAACTAGAGAAGCTCATCCTAAGTGAGCCAACCCAGACTCTAAAGTATGCACATGGCATCTATTCACTTATAATTGAATTTTAGCCATATAGTACAGGATAACTATCCTAGAACCAATGCACCTAAAGGAACATGAACATAGACTTTGTTTACTGTCAATGAGACACTTTGCCCTAGTGGTGCTGCCTTGTAGGCCCCCAGTGTATGAGGAGGCTCTTGGCCCTCATATGACTGCTGAACTGGGGCAGGGGACTGATATGTAGGGACACTCCACTCCAGAGGAGTGGGATGGAAGGGATGGGGGTAGAGGGTGGGAGGGTGGGACTGGGAGGGGTGGAAAGAGGACACTGTGATGGAGATGTAACCTGAAGTAATAAATAAGCATTAAATAAATAAATAAATACAAGTTGCACAAAAAAGAAAGAAAGGAAAATCGCTTAGTAAGCAAAGGAAAGTAAGACAGTGATCAGTGATCCTCTGTGGTCTCTGTTTCAGTTCCTGCCTCCAGGTTACTGCTGAAGTTTGTGCCTTGACATTAGATGATGAATTATTATGGAAGTGTTTATCAAAGTCCTCTCAGTATTTTTAATACTATGAGATTCAATACTTCTTTCCTTCAATGCTAAGGGCTATGATCTCAATTGATGTCTTAGTCTCCTACAGATGATTTGCAATTTCCAAATAGGAAAATACTCTTTGTGCATAGAAGAAGGTGGAAAAGAGCAGAAAAAAACTTTATTATTGAAAATATGAAGATGTCAGTGTTGAGAGAAGGTCTAATATTGTTTCTGATACATTGAATTCAATGCTGAGATCTGGTTATCGCCCCTTCTGAGGCATTCTCTTGATTGGTTAATAAAAGTTGCTTATGGCCAATTAGTTGGGCAGAAAGAGTATAGGAAGGTGGGACTTCCTCAGATCAGCAGGAATTCCGCACATACAGAGACTCTTTCCTTTTTTCCGCTGGGAGACACAAGGAGAAAGAAGTCTGGAGAAGTCTGGAAGGTACTCACAGGCACATGTTGGTTTGGGGTTAACTTAGAGTAGCTAATTGAGAGTCTGCCCAGCTAAGGGCTAAGTGTTAAAATACTAAAAGGTCTTGGTGTGTTTAATTATTGGGGAAAACCTGCGGCGGCTTATAGGCCCTCAGTCCAAACAATCCCGGGCTGTTGGATTCCCAGACTCCCCTTGAGCCCAGGCGAATCTCCCGCCAAGCCGCCGGTAATTCTACCAGCCTAATATAACAACTTATATTAATTAACAGAGTTTAGGTTGTAGGCAGTGTAGGCCACCTTTGGTCCCAGGGCTCTTTTCTCCAGGATAAGTTAGGCAACCGTTGAAGGCACTCAGGCCAGGCTGTCTGCTCCTCTGCCAAGCCGCCAGCTACTCCATTGGCCACTCTGCTGGCTTAATATTACAGTTTATACTTACTAATAACTACATTAATTAATTAATTTGCAGTTTTCAGGTGGTGCCCAATGTGGGGCGCCATTTGTACAAAAAATATGACAAATTAAATTATTTAACCACTATTTAGATTATATTTAATTGGTTTGGCAGACATTAATCTTTAAGCAGCCATTACAAAAGAGTACACAGACACCATGTGGATTTTAACAAGTCTTGGCCTGAATTGTGCAATTCTAGCCCATCTAAGCTAGCTCTTAATTCTATTACCCAAATATGACCCCATATATACATACGTCCCCTTGGACTGCCATTCTCCACGATATGCCGATGTTCCTGGCCATGTGGAATAAGGTTCCTTTTTCTAACCCATGGTGTGTGCTTCCTTCCTGCTGCTCCTGGCTGGAATGAATTAATTCTCTGTCTAAAGTACAGGCTTCCTGCTCTAATCCCAGGAAGTCCCACCTTTCTCTGTCTTTGCCCAATCTCAGGCCCCGGCATTTTATTTAACCAATCAGATTCAATGTAAATAACAGACATCAAGCAGGACCAATTAATTAACATTTAGAATGCTTTACACTACCCCAACATGTCAGTTTTATAGCATTCCAATTTTCACATTATAGGGATTAAGAAATCTCTTAATGATTAGATTGCTTTTTATGTAACCTTGTTTCCCTTATGGTTGATATTACTCTATAACACCCATGGCCACTAGAAAGATATTATGTGTTCTTTATGAATATGTAAAAATGACAATATTCTTAATAAATTTATATTTATCCCAAGTTTTGAAGCAACTTCTTTCCTTGCACACTGTCTACTATTAAGACTAAGATGAGTCCAAAATTGAAAGAGATACTCTGGTGCTTTGGATGAGAATTCCCCCTTAAGCTCATGTAGTTGAATAATTCGTTGCTAGTTGTTGGACTCTTTAGGAAGGGTTAAGAAATATGGCCTTGTTGTAGGTGGTATGCTACTGTGGATGGGCTTTGAAGTTTTTCAAAACTTATGACATTCCTAGCTGACTCTCTGCATTCTGCCTATGGATCAAGATTGTAAGCTCTCAGCTACAGTTTGAGCAGAATGCCTGTCTACTGCCAAATTTCCACCATGATGATCATAGACTAATTTCTGAAACTGTAAGCAAGCCATCACTTAAGTGCTTTCTTTTATAAGCTTCATGTTATCTTTACAAAGAAATGAATGGGAGAGTAACTAAGACAGGCACATAAAGTTAGTCTTGTAATGATTTAATGTATCTTTTTATCAGTGTGTATGTGTGTATATCTGTGTATATATATGTGCATATGTGTGTAGAGGTGCCCATGGAAGCCAGAAGAGCATAGTAAGTAATTTTTGGGTTGAAGTTAGGAAAGAATTTTCAAAAAATTCTCAAATGGGCCTAACAAACTTCCATGATATTTTATTACATATTAACATGAAACAGTGTTTTCAACATTAATTTTCACAAATTTCTTGAGTTTTAATTGTAAGCAGTTGTGAGGAATCCAATTTTGGGGGCTTGGAATTAAATTGTATCTCTGTAAAAGCAAGTACTATTTATGGATAAACCACCTTCCCACTTAGCCACACACCCCCTGTTACCCTCAGCCGTATCCATTTCCTTAAACAGTGGATCTTCAATATCATATAATGGTCATAGAAATGAATGTGGGAGTTGGAAAAATCTAGGCAATAGTAAATGTTTTCTGAATGTGTAATGATCAAAAATTCATTCAAAAGGTAACAAATCTAAGGTTTTTATGACACTATTCATTCATGTTGGATTGTGGGCTTTCACTGGAAACTTGGATCTGAAAACACAAAGAGAATGTTGTATATTTTCTTATACTATACCCCACCAAACAACACTGCCTCAAATGTCTTGGCTCAGATTCAAAGGGTAGTGTGTGCTATGAATTTTAGTGAGTTTTATTACACATGCAAAGTCTTCTGCCTTTATAGAAACATAATGGCTTAATTATGAAAGACAAAGACTTTTAATACTTTCCCGCTGCCATTCCTCATCATACAGGCATCAAATTATAATGTCTTGCATTTTACTGGAATATTTGACCTTTAAAACTACTGATTGAGTTGCTTACTTCGCAAAATAATGAAATATTAAATAAATCTCATTTGAAATCAAGACAGAATTTCCAAAATTTTTTGAAATGAAGATAAATATACTTCTAAAATTTGTACTCCATATTTATCTAAACCAATGCTGTCATTATTGATGATTACAGAGTTGAAATACTAACCAAGTCTGAAAAATGATGAAGATGTTCAATTTCCTGTAGTATCAAACATGCAGCCAATACTACTATACAAATCTGTCTTGTCTTTAACAGACGGGAAAATTATATATGTGAAAACAACTTAAAGCAAATTTATTTATGATTTATTACAGGAAATGATGACTAATTTTATATATATGCATAAGAGGAGTCAGTTAAACAGTTTTCTTGGAAAGAGGTTGCTAGCATTAGAAATTGAAGAAGTCGTACAAGTTTTTCACTTGCTTGATTAGAAGTCCTTGAAGAAAGAAATTGAAGAGGATATCAGAAGATGGAATGATCTCCCATGTTTGTAGATAGGTAGAGTCAACATAATAAAAATTGTCATCCTACCAAAAAGAAATATACAGATTCAATGAAATTCCCATTAAAATTCCAACACAATTCTTTATAGATCTTTAAAGAACAATTCTGAACTTCATAAGGAAAAAAAACCACAGAATAGCTAAATCAATCCTGTACAATTTAAAAAAAAATCTGGAGGTATCACCATCCCTGATTTCAAGCTATACTACAGAGCAATAGTATTAAAAACAGCATGGTATTGTTATAGAAAAAGAAAGTGTGGTATTGGTATAGAAACAGACCAATTGACCAATGGAATCAAATAGATGACCCAGAAATAAACCCACACACCTGTGTTCACTTAAGTTTTGACAAAGAAGACAAAATCATATAAAGGAAAAAGGGCAGCATCTTCAACAAATGGTGCTGGTCTAACTGGATGTCGGCATGTAAAACAATTCAAATAGACCCTTACTTATCACCTTGCACAAAACTTAAGTGCAAGTGGATCAAAGACCTTAACATAAAACTGGACACACTAAATCTAATAGAAGAGAAAGTGGGGAAAAAGCCTCAAAATCATTGGCACAGGTGACAATTTCCTGAACAGAACACCAATAACTCAGGACCTAAGACCAACAATCAATAAATGGGACCTTATGAAACTGAAAAGCTTCTGCAAGGCAAAGGACATTGTCATTAGAACAAAATGGCAGCCTGCAGATTGAGAAAGATCTTCACCAACTCTGCATCTGACAGAGGGCTAATATCCAAAATTTATAAAGAATTCAAGACAATAAACACCAAGAAACCAAATAACCCAATCAAAAAATGGAATACAGAGATAAACCAAGAACTCACAAAAGAAGAATCTCAAATGTCCAAGAGACACTTGAAGACATGTTCAACATCCTTAATCATCAGAGAAACGCAACTCAAGAAGATGCTGAGATTCCATCTCACTCCTGTCAGAATGGCTAAGATCAAAAACTCAAAGGACAGCACATGCTGGCGAGGTTGTGGAAAGCGGGGGGAGCACTCCTCCATTGCTGGAGTGAGTGCAAACTTGTACAACCACTATAGAAATCTGTCTGGGGATACCTTAAAAATCTTGGAATAGCTCTACCTCAAGACCGAGCCATACCACTCCTAAGTATGCATCCAAAAGATTCCTCACCATGCCACAAAGACATCTCCTCAACTATGTTCACAGCAGCTTTATCTGTAATAGCTAGAAATTGGAAACAACCCAGATGTCCTTCAATCGAAGAATGGATAAAAAAATTGTGGTACATTTATACAAGGAATACTACTCAGCTATCAGAACCAATGGAATCATGCAATTTGCAACCAAATGGATGGAACTAGAAAAGCTCGTTATGAGTGAGCTAACTCAGACTCAGAAAGATAAGCATGGTATATATTCACTTATAACTAGATTTTAACCATATAGTACAGGATAACCATCCAACAACCAATAGACCCAAAAGAACAGAAACACAGATTTGGTTACCTGTTAGTGGGACACTCCACCCTAGTGGAACTGCCATGTATGCCCCCTGTGCAAGATGAAGCTCTTAGTCCTCATATGGCTAATTAACTCGAGGGGCTGATACATGGAGGCACCCCCACACTGGAGGTGTGGTATGGGTGGGAGAGGGGGTAGAGGGTGGGACAGTGTGACTGGGAGGGGTGGAGGGAGGGAGTGATAATAGAGATGTAGCTTGAAGTAATAAATAAATGTTAAAAAAAAGTTGAAGTTATCTTGACCTAAAGGTTGTCTTAGTCATACATAGGTGTGGTGGAAGTTTTGATTTCTTTAAAATCATGGTTGTGTTAAATGAATGTCTTTTTTGTTTTGGTCTCCAGTGTAGGATGTAGGGGTGCTTTGCCCACTGCTTAAAAATGCACCTGAGAGAGGGGCATGAGAAACATCCTGATGGAAGAATGTGTGCTGTTTTGTCAGGGGAAACTTTCATGTGTGGGAACATGCTTTTTGTTGGAATGGATGGACTCCTTGGAGAGCACATGATCTTGGTCATTCAGGGGTATGATATTGGCCAAAGGATAGAAAATATCCTTGGTGTGGATTTTGAGAAGGCTATAGATTGAAACTCCAGAAACACAGAGGGGCTTTTGTTTGGAGTCACTTCTCACACTGCTTCAATTCGGAGTACTCCAGACAGTGCACGTGTAGATGTCAGAAGCCAACTATTGGAACTTGGTTCTCTCCTTCAGTTCTGTGGATATCACGGATAGAACTCAGGTCCTCTGGCTTTGTGTTAATCACCTTTATCCTCTGAACCATCTTGCTGGGCCAGAGATCCAATTTTAATATATCAATTAAGAGGCACAGCCAGACCAGTGGAGATATGCAAAACTCTTGGGGACAAAGATAGAAATTTCAGGAAGAAAAACTATAGTATTTTTGGTAAATTGATAGAGTGGAGCATGAGTAATACTTCTATATTTTATCAAAATACTGTATAAAGGTGATTTGCAGCATGGAGATGGTAGCTGACTATTGTTTGCAACTCATGCTCCAGAAAATCAGATGCATTCTTCAGACATTCATAGATATTGAACATACAAGGTTCATAGACATATATGCTAGCAAAACAGTCATTGATGTAAAATAAAAAAGTATAATACCCTATACAAAATAAAATAGAGTTCTCAAAGCATTGTTTAATCATGAGCCAAGATACAACATCTACTTTGAATTAATAAGAGTGTCCAAGGACACCAATTCTTTCATTGTTGAAAGATTTGATATCATGGTTTTCAACATAGTCTAAATTTTTAACAATTAAAATTCAGCAACATGATTTTAATTTCCATTTCTTACCTATTACTTCTGATTTTGAATGTTTGCTCATGTATTCTTTTCTTAATCTTATTTAGGTATTTGCTTCATCATGACAACTAGTATTCTTAATAAAAAGTTTACTTCTAGAAAGCCCATATATATGCATATGTATATGTATATACATACTAAATGATTATTTATTACTTCAAGTCACATCTCCATCACGTTCTCCTTCCTTCACCTCTCCCAGCCTCCCACCCTCTCTCCCTTCTCCCAGAACTCATAATTATTTTGTTATTAAGTTCTTCCACAATTATGAAAATTATAAGGTATAACATACATTCCCAATGTCCCAGTGCATACATACTTGGCAACTGATATTAATATTCTATTATCTATCTATCTACATGAGTTTAAATTTCTATACCTAACTATATTTCTGTCCTAACTTGCATTACCAACTTAAAGACATCTTCTTAGACCTAGAACATCCTTTTAATTCCTAAATAAATTAAAATTTAACTATGAGACTATGACTTCTAGTCTCCAACCACATCAGAGACCTGAGAAAAATAAATATATCTGATTATATAGGAAGTGTACAGCCAGCAGCTTCCAAAACTAAAATATGACAGACAACTGGCTGCCTGAACAGGACCAAAATTTTCTCCATGCATTAGAGCATCTATCTTCAGCCTCTTGGCTCTGTATCTCTGTCAGACATTAACTGTAAAGCAGTAATCATGAATGACTTGCCTACCCTCGCTTGGTAGAGCTAGGATGTTGACTTACCTGCCTCCAAGTTTTGTCCTTTTCAGACAGCATTATGTCTACAGTTGAAGCAAAGGATTTTTCTTTCCCAATGACAAGCTTGCCTCTAATGCAACCATCTCCAAATGGAGATTCTTTGATGTTTATCCTCTAGTTTGAGTAGAATAGGGGGTGCTGTCAGGACCTGAAATGTCTCAATGTCAAAAAATCTTGAGTTAAGATACCTTCTTTGAATTACAAATTCTACAGATCTCTTGAGGTTTTTGAAGACCACCTATCTATCTCCATATATTTGGATAAGCAAATGTTGCTTGTCTTTTAGCAACTTGATTTCTGGTTAACTTAGAAAACCTGTGTGATAAACTATGCTAGTACCTAACCAAATGACATGTTTGAACGACTATTAGTTTCCATCTCTTAATATCCTAAACAGTTTGTGACAGTTGCTATAAATTGGCCAAAACTGCACATTGTATTTTTAAGCATTACCTAGGTACAGTACCTTAAAAAGGGTTAACTTTAATTTCATATCAATAAAGATCAATACTGAGGTGGCCAAATAAAATCTTAATTTTGTATCAATATATAAAGTTTGATATCAATGTAGTCAAATATAATCTTAATTTTGTATCAATATACAAAGATATAGGAGCATATTCAATAATCTGTCCTTTTTTATTTATCATTTCTATATTATATCTATATTCCATTTTCATTAAGTCTTTTTCCCACCTACATAGGAGAGAAGGAAGGACAGAGAAAAGAAAAAGAGAGAAATCCCTGATTCTAACCTCCAAAACCTATTTAATAAGACCATTTAACAATTTGTAACCAATCTCCCCAAATAACAACAAACATCTATAACTCATCAAATGACCAAAGTGTGGGGGGGAATCACTCACCACACCCTCTGGGAATGGGACATTGCTCTCTTAAAATTACTTCCTTCTGATTTGGGACTAGGAATCCTGTTTGGGGACCAAATAAGAATGGAAAAATGGTTAAGCAAGTTAATAGTAGTAGTTTCCTGAACTATTTGACGTTCAGTCCTTTTGTGCTCAGCTATTTAAATGTCCTAAGAAGTTTGTAGTCAGAGGCTGAACTTCAGTGTTTTACTGAAGTACTGGCTGGATCAGTCTGTGGGGCTGAAGCATCTTAGCTAGCCATTTTGAGTTGTTCTTGTTATAGATTTTTTGAGGAAACAACTATTGAAGAAGTCTGCAAGGCTGAATCATCTGGTCTACTTGTCTTCTTTGGTGTCTGGTCCCTTTTCTTCAGATGTTTCATTTGTCCAGTTGTCCCTGGACTCCTTAGATGGATGCTTTTATTTCCTGGAAAGATAAGAAAAAGCCCTGTCCTAAACCCAACGCTGGCACTCCAGTTTTTTGGCAAGTAATATCTTTCCTAGAGAAATTGGGATTTTTGACAATATAAAAAGTATGATCTTTCAATTGAGATAAAAAAAATTTTTGACATTTTTGAACAAAATATACCTTTAAGTGTGTATATTTTGAGAATGCAAAGGACCATTCCCTTTAAATTTCAGCATGCCTTTTGCAAGTAGCTTTTAAACTTAATTCATTGCAAATCCTATGTCCCTGCCTCTGCCTTCCAAGTATTGGGATCAAAGGCATGTACCTCCCAATTGTTGGAATTAAAGGTGTGTACCACCACCTCTGGATCTAAGTTTTTCTCTATTTGGAGCTTACTCTGTGTTAGGCTGGCCTTGAGTTTAAAGACTTGTTTGTTTCTCTCTCCAGGGTGTTAGGATTAAGGGTGTATGCCTCTCAAGTGATGAGATTAAAAGTGTGCACCATCACTACCTGGTTCATTGTAAATCTAGAATTTAAATGACAACTAACTCTATAGTGATCCTCCAGTCTCTGCTGGAGTTAAAGGCATTGACTAACACCACCTTTCTCAAATATTTTACCTTAGCTCCAAATTACTTCAGCTCTTAGAGGTTTAGAAAACCAGTTTGAACTGTAGTAACCCTTAATTTACTTACAACTTTTAAAACCTCTTAACTGCTTTTTTAAAGGCAACCAAATAAAATATCCTTTATATATAAGAAACAAACTTATAATATCCAAGAGTGTGTGAGCTATGTGACACCTTGGAGTCTAAATTTCTAACCTGAAATTAAGACTTTTTTTCCTTTCATGCCAGTAGGACACGTATGTTTTTGGTAAATTATCATTTGAGAATATTATAATTTATTTTAATTTTAATTTTTTAAGCTAGTTACCGCCTGTTTTTAATTTTTATTTGTTTTTTCAAGTTACCTCTTGAACATAGTTTCCTCCCTCCTCTCCCTGTTTCTCCCTCACTCCCTCACTATTCCCCCTCTCAGTACTCTCCTTCTCCTCAGATGAGGTGGGCCCTCACACATCATAATCCCTCAGTTTGTCATTCATGTGAAGGCCAAGACCTTTTTCTTGTACTGGGGCTTGATATGGCACCCCATGTTGGGTAAGGTATTCCACTGACCTGTAACAGGTTTTATGATCATTGCTGGGTCGACTTTTTCCTAGGATAGTTATGCTAGGTTCCTATCTATTTGGGTCTGTGGATTGTAGGATGGTTGTCCTATGATATATGGTTAATATCCACTTATAAGAGAATACATACCATATTTATCTTTCTGTAACTGAGTCAGCTCACTTAGTATGCATTTTTCTAGATCCACCCATTTTATTTTGAATTGCATGATTCCCTTGTTTCTGATAGCTGTGTAGTATTCCACTGTATAAATGTACCACAGTGTTTTTATCCATTCTTCAGTTGAAGGACATCTGGGTTGTTTCCAGTTTCTGGCTGTTATAAATAAATATCTGCTATGAACATTGTTGATGTAATTTCATGTGGTTTGGTATATAATCTTTTGGATATATGCCTACGAGGGGTAAGGCTGGGTTTGGAGGTAGACTTATTCCCAATTTTCTAAGATATCTCCAGATTGATTTCTACAGTGGTTGTACAAGTTTGGACGCTCACCAGCAATGAAGAATGTCTCTTTTTCTCCACATCCTTACCAGCATGGGCTATCATTTGAGTTATTGATCTTAGCCATTCTGACAGATGTGAGATGGAATCTCAGAGTTGTTTTGAGTTTCACTTCCCTTATGACCAACGATGTTGAACATTTCTTCAAGTGCATCTTGGCCTTTAGAGATTCCTCTGTTTTGAATTCTTAGTTTAGCTCTATACCTCATTTTTTGATTGGGTTATTTGGTTTTTTGTTGTTTAATTTCTTGAGTTCTTTATATGTTTTGGATATTAGCCCTCTGTCAGATATTGAGTTTGTAAAGATCATTTCCCAGTCTGTAAGCTGCCTTTTTGTTCTAAGGACCGTGTCTTTTGCCTTATAGAAGGTTTTTAATTTCATAAGGTCCCTTTTATTAATTGTTTTAGAGCCTGAACTACTGATGTTCTATTCAGGAAGTTTCTACCCATGCCAATGAGTTCCAGGCTTTTTCTCACTTTCTCTTCTATTAATTTTAGTGTGTCCAGATTTATGTTGATTCCTTTGATCCACACAGACTTAAGTTTTGTACAGGGTGATAAGTATGGGTCTATTTGCATTCTTCTACATGTTGACATCCAGTTAGCCCAGCACCATTTGTTGAAGA
>CAJQZJ010034954.1:70041-82960 GCA_907164525.1 Lophiomys imhausi | reverse complement strand
ATATATATAAATAAATTTAAGCATTTTCTTCTAGAAAACTTATTTTTACTTGCAGTCTATCATTATACTTTTTGTTATTACTTTAAGTGATTAATTACATATTTTGTTTATAATCACTTTATAATAGAATATGAATAAATTGTTTTAAAAAATAATTAGCTTGTTTTGGTGGTGCTGAGGATCAACTAACAGCCTCCCACATATTAAGCAAATATTCTACCATCAAACTAGAGAAAAACATCCTGTAATATTGTGAATGATCCTTTTTAGGCTGTGCAATGTTTTAGTGATTAAATCAATCACCAGTAAGCATTGTTATACTTTACTTGTTTAAGTTATTCTCTGAACCTGAGAAGAAAACTTATTTTCTATGTATACAACTATTTAGAAAGCAACATTTGGGCATTAACAATAAAAAAGAATCTATTACTGATAATTTAAGTAATGTTTTAGAAGAATAATTAATGCAAATAATTTTCATTTGTTTTGCTAAGAAAGCAGACTATGAGCTCTATAATTACAAAATTCTTATAATATAATAAACAGATATGCACAAACATATTATGTGAAACTAGTAAAAGAAGGAGTGTAACAGGCATACACATTCACATATACACTGAAAATACAAAGAACAAATTGAATATCTATGAAAACTGATTTTTATAAACATTCCAAATTATTAATACTTTTGTCATCAAAATGTGGTTACTTAAATAGAACAATAAGTATAGAATAGACAAAAGATAATTTTGATCTATATCATATTTTATTCTTCAAATATACTCTATCTTATTATTGACTAAGGCCTTAATTGATTATGGTGCTATTGAACATTTGAAGATAATTTTCAAGTTCATCCTGAAATAAATTGTTTCTCTGGGCAGTTCAATTGCACAGTGTAACTGTTTTATTTACAATGCATTTAACAATTCACTTATGATGTTGGACTACAATACATCAAATTGAACATTATTCTTCTATTGTGTACCATGCATATTTGAACATTGTCAGCATCAAGTGACATTAAAAACTTTCAGTATAGTGATGCTTTTCTTCTCCCACCAAAAGCATACATATTGTAAACTGTAGATAGCTTATCTTCCAGGGGCTAAAATAGATTTACTGATATGCTTAAACATCTTGCAAGAAGGAGATTTTCTGGATTACTTATGTGAAACTAGTTCAATCAGAATTTTTTATAAGATAGAAGGGAGAGGGTGAGCATCACAGATGGAAATGTGACAAAAGCAACTGTTCAGTTTTGTGTCACAAAACAAAAAATACTGGATCTTATGGCTATAAAACATATCTTAGGTTAGTTTTATAAAACCTATCTCAGACTCTTTATTTCTAAAACTGTCAGATAATGTTTCGTTTTCTTATTTAAAATTAGCATATTTCAGATAAATAATAAGAAATTTATGAATTTCTATATTTTATTTTAGTGCTTTTCAAATTTATGGATGATGATAGACTTTCTGTCTCCCTAGCAGACATTAACTAATATGTGTGCTTCCTGCTTACAAGAGACGTTTCTAGATTCCAAAGTTATTTTCTGTCCTGATGCTTATAACCCACAAAGTGCTTGCCTTAGAAAAGTGAAAGAATATTCACTGAACACTATACAAATCAATCCCACCCTTGTAATAGTATTTCAAAACAAATGTATTTTCAAATACATGAAAAATACCCAGAATAAGCATTGGGATTCAAAACTATCAATTCATAAGATATATATAATTTACAATGGCTGAAACTTCAAAGCATTCTACCTCTCTGAAGTTGGTTAGTGAGTATTTACATTTTTTATTCATTATTCAATTTGTTACATATGTGGGTTTATTCTTTTTATTTAGCATTTAATAATTGTATATACTTTTGGAGAAAATATGGAATTTCAATACATATATAACATGTCTAATACTAAAAAGCAAGGTAACTAGCATTTCCATATGTTAAATATTTTTACATGTTTGTAGTCATGGGGAGCTTGAAGCAGAGATACCTGAAGATTCATCTTTATTGCAGTACAGTTCAGAAGAGGCAAATGGTAGAATTCACCTAGATATACAACAATAGATGAATATAAATATATATATTCATATATATGTATATAAAAATTCCGTAATGAAATTCACCAATTTGTATGATTGATATACACAAATAAAAATAACTGGGATAATGTATTTTTGATGACTGAATCACATCTTAGGAAAAAACAAAAAGTGAGGATTGTGCACATTAAAATTATTGAAATAACAACATGGATGAAATTATAATTTATTATCCTTATGATAACTTTTAAAATCAAATTGTCTAATACTTCTTATATTGTAAATGTAGTTTCATTTTTATATGTTGTTAAATAAACAAAAAATTAGTAATTGAAAATAATTTCTCTTCCAAGTGGAATAAATTTTTAAGCCTTCCTTGGCTTAATAGTGGTAATGGACTACTAATGAAAATATTACAGTTCATAAAAAGACATCACCAGTAATTTATAAAATGAGAATTAAATCAACAGTAGAGTGTCACACTGACAATTGAATAAGAAGAATGTCAGAGATTGTCTGACAAATTTTTACATTTCTCTTTTATTTTATCTTTGAGTTTATAATTATATAATTTTTCTATTCTCTTTACTCCCTCCAAATCATCTCATATTTCCCTACCCATTTCTCTTTCAAGTTCATGGACTCCTTTTTTCAGTAATTATTGTGGCATTCATATATTCATATATATATGCATATATATTCCTATATTTAAATGTTCAGTCTCTGTATTGTTACTTGCATGTATGTTTTCAGGACTGAGCATTTTGTACTGAATAACCAATTGAGGTGCTCTTCTCTGAGAAAAAATATTTCTCCAACTCTCAGTATTCCTTAACTGCCTGTAGTTCTTTGGGTAGGATCTCATGGGTTTTCCCTGTCTTTCTGCTTTAGAATGTTTATTTTTGTTGTCCTTGTTTAAATTTAGGCAATCGCTTTGTTGAGGATTTATGGCAGTAACTTCTGACATTACTAAGTCATGGTTTTATTTGTACATTGAAATTATGTACTGAAATATTTTTCTCCATTAAATATACTTCTTAAAAAATTTACCAGGTAGCATTTGCTGCCTAGACTTACTTTTGTATATCATGTCTTTAATTGCATTCTTTCTTTTTAACATTTATTTATTAGTTCAAGTTACACCTCCATTACTGCCCCCTCCCTCCACCCCATCCATCCCAGTCTCACCCACCCACCCTCTACCCCTACTCCAACCCATCCCACACCTCTGGTGTGGGGTGCCTCCATGTATCAGCCCCCCTGAGTTAATTAGTCACATGAGGTCTAAGAGCTTCCTCTTACACAGGGTGCATACATGGCAGTTCCACTAGGGTGGAGTGTCCCACTAATAGGTAACCAAGTCCATGTTCTTGTTTTTTTGGGTCTATTGATTGTAGGATGGTTATCCTGTACTATATGGCTAAAATCCAGTTATAACTGAATATATGCCATGTGTATCTTTCTGAGTTAGCTCACTCATGATGAGCTTTTCTAGTTCCATTCATTTGGCTGCAAATTGCATGATTTCCTTTTTTCTAAGAGCTGAGCAGTATTCCATTGTGTAAATATACCACAGATATTTTTATCTGTTCTTCGGTTGAAGGACATCTGGGTTGTTTCCAGTTTCTAGCTATTACAAGTAAAGCTGCTGTGAACATAGTTGAGGAGATATGTTTGTGGCTTGGTGAGGAATCTTGAAAATATGCCCAGGAGTGATATGGCTAGATCTTGAGATAGAACCATTCCAAGTTTTCTAAGGTATCCCCAGACTGATTTCCATAGTTGTTGTACAAGTTTGCACTCCCACCAGCAATGGGGGAGTGTTTCCCTTTTTCCTCAACCTCGCCAGCATGTACTGTCATATGACTTTTTGATCTTAGCCATTGTGAGATGGAATCTCAGGGTCGCCTTGAATTTCATTTCTCTGAAGATTAAGGATGTTGAGCATTTCTTGGAGTGTTTCTCAGCCATTTGAGATTCTTTTATGAATTCTTGGTTTAGCTCTGTAAATCATTTTTGATTGGATTTTTTATTTTCTTGGTGTTTAATTTCTTGAGTTCTTTATAAATTTTAGATATTAGACCTCTGTTGGATTTGAGGATGGTGAAAATCTTTTCCCAACCTGTAGCCAGGCATTTTGTTCTAATGACAGTGTCCTTTGCCTTACAGAAGCTTTTCAGTTTCATAAGGTCCCATTTATTGATTGTTGGTCTTAGGGCCTGAGCTATTAGTGTTCTGTTCAGGAAATTGTCATCTGTGCCCATGAGTTTGAGGCTTTTCCCCACTTTCTCTTCTATAACCCATCAAATAACCAAAGAATCATCCACCCCACTTTTGGGGAATGGGATGTCAATCTCTTAAAACTGCTTTCTGCTGATGCAGAAAACTTGTTTGGGGCCCAAATAAAATGGAAAAATGGTTAATCAATTTAATAGTAACATTTGTTGTCCAGTCTCTATGTGCTCAACAACTTGAATGTCCTGAGCAGTTTGTAGTTCGAAGCTGGACTTTGGGTAGGAAAGTTCAGGGCTTTATTGAAGTCCTGAAAGGAACAGTCTTTGAGGCTGGGCCATATCAGCAAGATGTTTGAAGTTGTTCTGGATGCAGATTTTTGAGGAAACAGCTATTGAGGCAGTCTATGAGGCTGGATCATTTGAGCTACTTGTCTTGTCTTCTTTGGTGTTTGGTCACTTTGTTCTGAAAATATATAATTTCTTACAAGTAATATATAGTTCTGCACTTACCAAAATGCCTGTGAAGGATGTGCAGGATGCATAAATCAATTAAGGACTATTTTCTGTTTTTTGAACAGAAGAAAGACATTTATAATTTTCCATTCATGCCATATAAAAACATGGCATATAATAGTATTACATATATATGCTATATATAATCTATTTTAAATTGGAAATACAGTATAAGACAGCATGGAGTTTAAGTAATCTCCTCTACAGTTGACATAAATTTAGAAATTGATTGAAACAGGTTTATTCTGTGTTGTTCTGGCTTTTTGTAGATTAGGTTGGCCTCAAACTCAATAGGAACCTATTTGTCTTTGTCTCCAATGTTTTGGGATCAAAGTTTTGCATTTATATGTATATTTTTCCTTTTCTCCTTTCTTTGGAGATTTCATTTCTATTTGGTTATATCTATCCTTATTGAGACAGGGTTCCTCTTTGTAGCTTGGGCTGTCTTCATTTGCTCTGTATAGCATCATAGATTAGATTGGTCTTGAACACACAAGGAACCTGGTGTTTTTCCTTGTCTCCCAAGTTTTGAGATCAAGGTATGAATTTAAATAATTGAATTACCCTTATTTAACAATAACATTAATTAAACCATTTTGTATTAGTTTGATTTCCAGTTCTACCATGGAAACCCCATTCTTAAGGAGATTGGTGTAGAGTAGCATGATATGCTATTTTATACTAGCTAATGTTATATTAGCTTTTCTTAACTGTTGGCTGTGGGAGGAATGCACTTTTTTTTTTTGAGACAGAATTTCTCTGTGTATTTTTATCCTGGACTCACTTTGTAAACCAGGCTAGCCTTAAACTCACAGAGATCAGCCTGCCTCTGCCTCCCAAAAGCTAGGATTAAAGGTATGTACCACCTTTTAGGGGCAAAATGCCTCTTGAAACAAGTTCTTCAGTGGGAGCCCCACACCTAAGGAGACTAGCTTGTGACCCCTTTCTCTTTATTTAAATTTAAGATTATGTATATTTATCCATTATATCAGCAAGGACACTATTAACCTCAACATCATGGAAAAAATGTGTCATTTTTGAATTCTAGACTGTCTTTAGTAAGCAGCTTTATCTTCTCACCAGGGTTCCCACCCTGCCTTCATTGTCTAAACCAGGCTGGTCTAGAATTCAGAGATCTGCCTGTTTCTTCCTCTAGTGTGATGGGAATAAGGGATTAAGGGCATGTGCCAGTACCACCCTGCTCAAATATATCACTTAAATCCCAGATATTAGTATCTATGTAACCCAGAGAGCAACTTTGAACTATAGCGACAATTTAAAATCTACACAAAATCTTCAACAATCTCTTATGTTTCAGTAATGCCAAACCAGGAAAATGTCCTTTCTACCTCCCAATATAGGAAAATCAAAGACATCTAAACAAAAATCAAGCAAAGAAACAACATTCCAAAAACCTTGGCCTACACTTGCCATCCTATGCTGTAATTAAAGCTTTGTTCATTATTCCTTGGACTCTAGTTTTGGTTGCATTTCACTGGTGGGCCGATACCAGAAACTCCTGACAAGCGCCTAGTACCCAGGGAGCTCTTAGCTCCAGCTGCCATCAATTTTGTATTATCTATCGGGAAGGGCCTCCCTCCTTCCTTCATTATCAATGCTGGCAATTTAGCATTCCATCTGTAAATTTTTTCCTTCAAAACTATCCTAGTCCAAACTTTCTCAAAAAAGATACACAAAACCACAATTGTCAGGGTAAAAATTATTTGCATGCTAAGAGGAACAAATTCATTTGGAATACAAAAGTATTAAGGCATTATGAATTTCTCCATTTTTAATCTAGGCAATTAATTCTACTCTCAAATTCTGTTTAGAAGGCTGCCAGCTTTTTAGTACATAAGTAGAGCTATGCCTTAGCTCTCTGCCTTTGCTGCAAGGCAACAACTTTTGTTAAGGTAGCCAGACCTTTGAAATGCATTTGGGTTCAATTCCCTGCTCTTTGGCAAGGAAACTGGCTTTCACCCAAGCCTTCTCACACTGTAAATATGGATTCTAATTGCCATAGTTAGGCACCATACGTAAAAAATAAATAAATTATGTTGGGCAGCATTTGTAGAAATAATCAATTAAATTGTTTACCAGTATTTATATTATGTTTAATTGATCCAGCAGCGGCTGTTAATCCTTAACCAGACATTATAAAAGAGTACACACAGACACCACATGGATTTTCACAAACCTTGGCCTGAATTGCGCAATCCTAGCCCATCTAAGCTAGCTACTAATTCTATTACCTAAATATGACCCCATATATACATATGTCCCCTTGGACTGCCATTCTCCACAAAATGCCGATGTTCCTTGCCATGTGGAATGAGGTTCTTTTTTCTAACCCATGGTGTGTGTCCTCCTTCTTCCTGCTGCTGGATGGAATAAATTAATCCTCTGTCTAAAGCATAGGCTTCCTGTTCTAATCTCAGGAAGTCCCAACTTTCTGGGTCTTTGCCTAATCTCAGGCCTCAGCATATATTTAACCAATTACAGACAATGTAGGAGACAGCAAACAGGACCAATTATCATTTAGAATGCTTAACACTACCCCATCATTACAGTATATCTAAAGGGTTTCACCTAGTTGATTCCAAATTCAGCTTGTTTGACAATAACTATTATACATCACAGTTGGATTT
This sequence comes from Lophiomys imhausi, assembly GCA_907164525.1. NCBI lineage: Eukaryota > Metazoa > Chordata > Mammalia > Rodentia > Muridae > Lophiomys > Lophiomys imhausi. The sequence continues at coordinate 75,511 of CAJQZJ010034954.1, read as the reverse complement.
CCATCATTGCAATAGAAACCTGAGACAAATAACTTAAAAGCAGGAAGATTTTTATATTGGCTAGTGTACTCAGAGATTTTGATCCATAGTCATGTCCCATTGTTGGCTCTGTGTCTGTGATAAAGGCAGTACATTGTTATTTGGTACATATGGCAGATGATCACATTGTGTCTAGAGGTGGATAAGGAAAAAGAAAGGGAGAGGGAAGGAGAGGAAGGGAGAATAAGGAGTAGAATATCCCATTTAAAGGTATTTGCCCAATGAATTAACTTCTGTCTTTTGTATCCTGCTGTCTACAGATTCTATCACCTCCCAGTAATGCCACATCTTATGACCAAGATTTTAACACATGGATCTTCAAAATATAAAGAAAAACATTACCTAACTGAAATTTCATTATAATAGTGAGTGAGATTTTATTCAAAGAAAATGAATATAATAATAAGGACAAAGAACATTATATGGGACATTTGGAATGCTTATGACCAAAAAGCAAATTGAGTGAGCAATGAATAAAAAAGCACAACAAATCAAAGAAAAATAAGCAAGTATGGAGAACAACTATGGGACACTTATTCTACTTTTTAAACTTTGATTTTAATTTTTATTTATGCGTATGTGTCTACACATGTTTACCATGTATAGACACATTCACTTAGAGGCTTGAAGAAGGCATCAAATCCCCTTGACCTCAAGGTACAGGCAGTTTGTAGGTTCACTGATCCATCTTTCTAGCCTCTACTTTTCTTGATGTAAGTAAATATTTATTTTGCTTTCATTTAGATAGATATAATTTAACTAGTGTGATTTTGTGTCTATCTAAAAATTAAAAATCTTTATACATGGAAGGAAACAAAACCGTTAGAGTTATCAAAATGCTTTGCATAGTCTTCTTCTTGAAGTTCATGTTGAATTTTAGATGACATTATGCCAACATCATAGATAGGCTATCTTTGGAGTGAGTGGTTTTCCTTTATCCTGAACTTTCTCTTATTTTTTCTTTCTCTTTTTGATATGTGATGCTTTCTGCCTAGTCATGATATATTAATGGGACTCTATTCACATGACTCTGGATCTTTCAAGTCTTAGAACTGTGAGAAAATGAACTTCTGTTCATTATTAATTACTGAGGTTCAGGTAATCTATTTAAAAAGAAAACAACATCTGCTAGCAAGATGACTCCCTGTGCAAAAGTGCTTGTGACAGTATTAAGTCTCAGTTGCCACATGGTGGAAAAATAAAACTGAATCCCAAAGTCGCATGTATACATCCAAAAACATACACAGTCACAAATGTACATAATAAATAAATAATTGTAATAAAACATTTTTGAAAGAAAACAACTACTGTAGTTACAATGGACTTTGTAATTCATGACTATCATATTATTATTTTAACAACAACCTTTTTAAATTTTACAAGAATATTTCTCCTGTATCTTAATAATGAACACATTTGTCTGCTTGTGAGTTTTTTCTTGCTAAGGTTTTGTTTATTTTATAGATAATGACAAGTTACCCTTTATTTTGTTTTTTATTATATTTTTCTTTTCTTGAAAATAGATTTTTTTCACAGAATATATTTTGATTATAGTTTCTCTTCCCACAACTCTTCTGAATTCCTTCCCACATCCTTCCCCATCTAAATCCATGGCCTTCCTGTCTGTTGTTAGAAAACAAACATACATCTAAACAGACAAAGAAGTGAAGACAAATTAAGAAACAAAGAAAAAGCACAAGAAACACTTATAGATATAGAGACACACAGATTCGTACCCAAAGGAATCCCATGAAAACACAAAACTGGAAGCTATAATATATGCATGAAAGACCTGTAAAGGTTAAAAAAAAAAAACAAAAGAAAGAAAGAAGGAAGGAAAGAAGAGAAAGAAAGCAGGGAAGGAGGGGAGGGAGGGAGGGGGAAGGGGGGAGAGAGGGAGAGAAAACAAAGGAAGGAAGGAAAAGAGAAAAATAAAAAAAAACAAAAAAGGTGCTCTGACAAAACATGAGATGAAGAGCCTCTAAAGTGCCATTGAGTTAATTTTGTGTTGGTCATCTACTGCTGGACATAGTGCCCTCAAAAGTGATTTGTATCCCCAGTGAGACTCTACTACAGACAATTAACCTTTCATTTGTGAGTGGTTATCAGTTGGGGACAACTTGTGGGTTAGGATGTGGACTTATGATTACTTCTCTTCTGAGCACTGGGATCCTATCTGTCACAGAACCATGCAGGCCCTGCACATGTTGCCACAATCTCTCTGAGTTCATATGTGCATCAGTCCTACTGTGTTTAGAGGGCCTTGTTTCTTTGGTGTCCTCCATCTCACCTAACTCTTAAAATATTTTTGCCTCTTTTTCTGTAGGGATCCCTGAACCCTCAGGGGAAAGATTTTATGGTAACACCTTATTTAGTACTAAGTGCTCTGAGGTCTCTCACCTGCCCCTTGAGTTTGTCTCTGTTGTGTGTTCCCATCTACTGCAATGGGCTAGAGAGATGGCATAGCGGTTAAGAGCACTGGCTGTTCTTCCAAAGAACCCATCTACTGCAAGAAGAAGCTTCTCTAATGATGGCTGAGCAAGACACTAATCTATGAGAATAGCAGAAAATTGTTAGGAGTCATCTTTATGGCTGCATTCCTTGAGCTGAACAGAAGTATTTGATTTTTACCTAGGCCCTGGCCTATCTAGTCTCTCTTTCTTGGCCACCTGAGCAATGCTGGGCATGAGTCCCATCTCATGTAGTGGACCTTAACTCAAATTAGATATGGGATGGTTACCCCCACAAGCATTGTGCCACCATTGCACTAGCATATTGGGCAGATAGGATACTATTGTCAATCAAAGGTTTTGTGGTTGGTTTGGTGTTTATGTTTTCTCTTTGTTAGCATACAGAGTGCCTTCCTGTCCAATGGTGCTAGCTTATAAGGGTGAAAGCTCTATGTAGGCACCAACTTTATTTCTCCATGTTCAGCAAATTTTATAGGTATTGTCTGAAGTAATGAGGCTTTGCTGTCAGTTTATGGAAAACCACCTTATCATGGCAGAAGCTTATGTTGTTTGGAGATTTCCATGGGACTCCTGTAGTCAACAACAAAACTAGATGTTACCCAATCCTGGTACTGGAGGCTTCATTTGCTCACATGACACATATAGTCAGGGCTCTGTCTCTGTATTATTTGACAATTTCATGTAGATCTCCTTCATATGTGTGTGTGTGTGTGCTTTCACTTTCTGGCTGTTGTGAATAAAGATGCCATGAATATGAATGAGTAAATATGTCTTTGTGCTAAGATGAAGGGTTCTTTCAGTATGTGCTCAAGAGTGCTGTAACTAGACCTTCTTGTAGATAGATTCCCATCTTCTTGAGGAATGCTACACTGTTTTCTATGGTGGCATATAAGTTTACATTACTAACAGCAATGGAGCAGTGTCCCCTTTGCTCCATATCCTGGTCAGCATGAGGTCTCGCTTCTCTTACTGATCTTTGCCATTCTGACAAATGTAATATTAAATCTCAAAATAGTTTTGATTTGTAGTTCCCTGATGGCTAAGCATTTCGAACAGTTCTTTAAGTGTATTTAGCCATTGAGTGTCATCTGTTGAACAATCTCTGTTTAGATATGTACCCTTGGGGAGTCAGGAAAGCAGTGTGTCTGAGGGAAGCTGATCTGGAGCAATAGTGAGGTGGAGATGTCTCCAAACCCTGCAAATCTCAACTTGAGACTGACCGGGATAGGACTGCTTCCTCCCCGCTCTGTGCCTTCATGTCCCAGCTCAGGTAAGCCTTATAACCCCCACGTCTGCTACCCTCCAGATGGTCATGTAGCCTTGTAGGGGTTAGATAAATTAGATTTAGAAAATATATAGGGATTTCTAATACTGTCTCTTAATTCAGGGCATGAAGAGCATTATCAGCATGTGGACTAAAAACAGGAAACAAACAGGAGACTTAATAGACTGAAAAACAAGGTTGAAGTCAGGAAAACAGGAAAGACTTAATGGACTTGAAGAAACAAAGTATCTGGCCTGAAATTGTTTTCAGCTGCTAAGTGGGCGGAGCCCAAATTAAGCTGAAACAGAGTTCCTCCTATTTAAGGACAGTGCATGGAGCCCAGAAGGAGAAGAGGCCCCTGATGCTAGAGAGCTCCAAGAGTCCTGCTGAAAAAAGTGCTGGCCATCGTTTGATGGCCAGATTTCCCTGAAGCAGAAAGAAGCTGGTGAGCAAAGAAAGCCTGAGCAAGACACCAAAAGGCCAAGGACTAAACCCTGTGGCTCAGCTTTTGCCTAGAGGGGTTTGATCTGTCCAAACAGTGGCCTAAAGGAAATTGTGCCTGGCTTTAAGGACTGAGGCAGGGCAGCTGAGTTCCTGATTCAAAAGAAGTAAGTTGGCCTGCAGACGGCTGGGGTCTCCCAGAGAGAAGAAAGCATGAAGCCTTATTTAAGGTGAGACTGCAATAACCAACTTACCATGACGAATCTGCATCTGAGAGATCCAGAAAAAGGACTGCTAAGTGCGTTAAAAAATCTACAACAAAGACTGTGTTCCTGATGACTGAGGACCTGCCCCAGAGACTGTATCATTCTAAAAGGTTAGAAAAATAATTATCAATAGGTTTAGTGGATAGGTTAAAGGGGTTGTAAGAGTTTATAGGATTAATAGTTAAGAAATTGTTGGTGTTTGTTATAAGTGAATTTAGTAATAAATAAATAAGTGTTAAATAATAATTTAAAAGATCGGCTACATAGCCTGGTGGCCAGGTTTCAGGTTAAACTTCCTCTCTCCTTATAAGGACATGTCCAGCAATCACCTGGAATTCTTTTTTATGTACATGAAGTATTCTCAGTACCTTGGCCCCAGACAGCAATGTGCACTCACTCCAAAAGCCTCCATCTACTCACCAAGATTTATATAACCCTTGTTCCTTACCCCCTCACTCCCATAAAGAAATCTGTTTCACTGGAAACTGTCCACAGAGAAGGTTGTTTTCCGTCACTCACACTTGTAACTCACTGGCCCCGGCTAAGGATCATTCCCTCCAGTCCAACCCAGTGCAAAATGGTGCCTGGATACTCTGACAGGAAAAACAGACCTGGGCTGCATACCCTAGTTTATAATTGCGATATTTGGTTTCTTCATGTCTAGTATTTATTTTTTAGTTTTAGAGTTTTTTTATATTTTGTAATTAGCCCTCTATCAGATATGTAGTCAATAAATTTTTTTTTATGATTTTGTAGGCTACCACTTTGTCCAAATGATAGTCCTGAGACCGGTTACAATAATACCTGACTTCTCAAGATACTCAAAAAGCCAGAAAGGAGTACAATTTCAGATTGGGGATAATGATACCTCCTGTAGTTTTTGTTGATTCATGTTATTTTGTTATTGTGGTGGTGGTGTGTAAATGTCCTGGTGGTGGTATCCTCTCTCTCTCTCTCTCTCTCTCTCTCTCTCTCTCTCTCTCTCTCTC
>CAJQZJ010034954.1:58677-70031 GCA_907164525.1 Lophiomys imhausi | reverse complement strand
TCTCTCTCTCTCTCTCTCTCTCTCTCTCTCTCTCTCTCTCTCTCTCTGTGTGTGTGTGTGTGTGTGTGTATGTGTGTGTGTTTGTGTTTCACCTCTTTTGATTTGCTGAACTGAGATTGTTTGTTCCCTGTGTTTCAGCAGGTGTGATTAACCTCTTTAGGTTGGAGTTTTCCATCACTTTCTGTAGGGTTCAATTTGTAGATAGATATTGCTTAAATTTGGTTTTGTCGTGGGATGTCTTATATTCTCCATATTTTGCAATTCAAAGTTTTTCTAGGTATAGCAGTCTAGGCTGACATTTTTGGATCTGTTGGAGTCTGTGGAACATTTGTCAAGTCATTCTGGGTTTTGAATCTCCATTAATGTCAAGTGTTATTGTAATAGGTCTGTGTCTATATATTACTTGGTCATTTACCTTGCAGCTTTTAATATTTTTTCTTTGTTCTGCAAATTTCATACATTGATTACTTTATGCTGAGGTTAATTTCTTTTCTGATCCAGTGGATATGGTGTTCTCTATGTTTTTTTATTCCTTGGTAGGCATTTCCTTCCTTAATTTAGGGAAATTTTCTTCTGTGGTTTCATTAAAAATATTGTGCTTAGGGATTACGAAGTGGAGTTTGGAGCTGGCATGAAGCAATACCGGGAGAAAAGGAATTTTGAAGGAGAGGGTCTACATGATCCACTGAAAATGAAAGTACAGAGGAGGAGGACACAGTAGGTGATCTTCTACAAAGCAATGAATCAGGACAAGGAGTTACTCTTCTGTTACTGTGACAAAACATCAAAACCATGACAATGTTTAAAAGAATTAATATAATTGGAGTTATGATTTCAGAGAGTTAGAGTCAATGAGGGTGGAACAAAATAATGGTAGTAGGAACAACTGAACACCAACATCTTTATAAGAAAACAAGGGACAAAGAGAAGAACATTGGGAATGGAACAAATCTTTTGAAACATCAAAGTTAACCCCAGAGAGACAGCTCCTCCAACTATATAGTACTTCCTAATCTTTCTCAAAGAGCTCTACTAACTGAGGACCAAGTAGTCAAAATAAGACCACATGAGGGCCATTCATATTCAATCCAGCACATTCTACACACTGGACCCTGTAGGCTTATGGCCATATCATAATGCAAAATTCATTTAGTCTAACTTCAAAAGCCTCCATTGTCTTTTGCAGTCTTAACACTATTTAAAAGCTCAAAAATCTCTTCTAAAACTTTTATATTAACATCTTTCAGGGAAATATCACAAAGCGGTTTAACCCATTGTAAAATCAAAAAGTAAATTATATACTTCTAATATACAATGACACAGAACACATGTAATCATTCTAAAAGTGAGGACTGGGGTCATGGTGATTCAATTCTGGACCTAAGCAAGTCAAACCCAGAAGGGAAAATTATCTTGCTCTCTGTTCATGTCAAAGGGCTCAGATGACTCTTCCCTTCCAAATTTGTTGACTGTAGCACATTTTTTCTCTTGGGCTGGTTCCCACCCCTCTATGAAGTTTTCTGTGACAGACACCCCATGGCTCTGTTGCCTCCAATATCCTGGGGTCCCCATCACTATCCAGGCTTTTCTTTTACATCTTCCTGGAATGGCTTTTATAACGGTCTCTAGGAGTTTCCTTACGGGCATTCCACTGCCTCATAACCTTTGTGGATCTGCATAACCCTTACAGGTGATTTCATAACCCCTTTATACAGTTGCCCTTCGTGATTATAAACCCAACACCACATGGATGACACTGAATAGTTTAGTTAGCAACTTGGGGTGAACTCTAGCTCCATTGAATCACATTTTCAGCAGCTTTGATTTGTTGATGCTTTTGTGGAGCAGAAAATTCCTTATGCCTTTTCCTTCATCTGGGTTGTATCTTTGTTGCACTGAGGGCACCACTCCAATTATCTCAAGTTGGATCAGGGTTCTATTATTTTCCTTATCCCTTTCAGCACAAGTCAGTACTCCACAATTGAATTTCATGGTGTTTTGTTTGTCTTCAAATTCTATGTTTTGTATTTTCCCCCAATTGGTCATTTTCATTATTTTTTAAAATTAATTAATTTATTTTTTTCAAGTTACATCTCAATCGCAATCCCCTCCCTCCTGTCCCATCCTCCCACACTCTTCTGCCTCAACCCACCCATCCCCATCCTTTTTTTTAAGTTTAAGATATATCTTCCCCCCCCAATAGCTCCCCCTTTCAGTTCAATAAATGGCTCTTTCTCTTATAATAATAAATACAATTCGCAACAACAGAGGTTGTGAATTAGGCCACAATTATAAGAGTTATATAGCTTAGCATACATTCCCATTGTCTAGTCCATATGTATTAGGCACCTGACTTTAATGTTCTACTATCTAACTATCTCCATGAGTTTAAAGTTCTATATCTAACTCAGTTTTCATACTAACTTGCATCACAATTTTAGAAACATCTTCTTAGATCCAGGGCACTTTCTTGATTCCTAAACAACTCAAAATTTAATTATGAGTCTTTAGCTATCTACTCTTCAACCACCTCAGAGACATGAGAGGAATAAATATGTCTGATTATATAGGAAGTGCAGGGCATGCATCTTCCAAAACTAAGAAATGACATACCAGTGGCTGCCTGGACAGTTCCCATTTTCTCTCCATATATTACAGCATCGATCTTCAGTCGTTTGGCGCCGTTTCTCTGACAGACATTGATTGTAGAGCAGGAATTATGAAGGACTTGCCTACCCTGTCTTGGCAGAGCTAGGTTGTCAACTTACCTGCTTCCAATTTTTTTCCTTTTTGGACAGCATTCTGTCTACAGTTGGAGCAAGGGTTTTTTTCCTGCTAAGAGATAGGCTTACCACTAATTCAATCATCTCCCACTGGAGATTCTTCGATGCTCATCTTCTACTTGGAGTAGAATAGGGGGTGCTGTCAGGAGTTGACATGTCTCAATATCAAAAAAAATCTAAAGTTAAGCGAACAACTTTGAATGCCATCTTCTGCAGATCTCTTGAGGTTTTTGAAGAGGCCCTATCTAGCTCTTATATTAGGATAAGCAAATGTTGCTTGTCTCTTTGCAACTTGATTTCTCATTAGCTTAGAAAATAGCTATAGTAGACTGTTATAGCACCTAACAAAATGACAGGCTTGCATGACTATTAGTTTACATTTCTTAATTATCCTAAACAGTTTATGACAATTAGTAGCCAAAGGTCGAAACTTCACATTTCATTTTTTTTTCTTTATCCCCTGATCCTTCCATCCTGCTTCTCTGGAGTGGGTGTCCCTATATAACAGTCCCCCACCCCAGTTCATAGGTCATATGAGGGCCAGGAGCCTCCTCATACAATGGGAGTCTACAAGGCAGTATCACCGGTAAAAAGTGTCTCATTGCCAGGGAGAGAGAACTAAAAAACCAAACAATCAAATAATCCAACAAACAGATAAAAAAGAATTAAAAAAATAAAAATAAAAGAATAAAATAAATAAATAAATAAAAAGTCTATGTCCGTGTTTCCTTTGGTGCGTTGGTTGTAGTATCAATATCCTCTACTATATAGCTAAAATCCTACTATAAGTGAATAGATGTGATATTCATCCTTCTGAGTCTGGGTTAGCTCACTCAGGATGAGCTTTTCTAGTTCCATCCATTTGGCTGGAAATTGCATAATTTCATTGCTCCTGATAGCTGAATAATATTCCATTGTGTAGATGTACCACAGTTTTTTAACCCATTCTTCGGTTGAGGCACATCTGGGCTGTTTCCAGTTTCTAGCTATTACAAATAAGGCTGCTATGAATATAGATGAGGAAACTTCCTTATGATTCTGTGAGGAGACCTGTGGGTGTACACCCAGAAGTGGAATGGCTGGGTCCTGAGGCAAGGTTATTCCAAATTTTCTAAGATATCGCCAGACTGACCTCCATAGTGGTTGCACAAGCCTGCACTCCCACCAGCAATGGAGTAGGGTTCCCTTTTCTCCACACCCTTGCCAGCATGTGCTGTCATTTCAGCTTTTGATCTTAGCCATTCTGACAGGTGTGAGATGGAATCTCAGAGTGGTCTTGAGTTGCGTTTCTCTGATGATTAAGGATGTTGAGCATTTCTCCAAGTGTCTCTCAGCCATTAGGGATTCCTCCTTTGTGAATTCTCTATTTAGCTCTGTCCCCCATTTTTTGATTGGATTATTTGGTTTCTTGGCATTTAATTTCTTGAGTTCTTTGTAGATTTTGGATATTAGCCCTCTGTCAGATGTGGGGTTGGTGAAGATTTTCTCCCAGTCTGTAGGCTGCTGTTTTGTTCGAATGACAGTGTCTTTTGCCGTACAGAAGCTTTTCAGTTTCATGAGGTCCCATTTATTGATTTTTGATCTCAGGTTCTGAGCTGTTGGTGTTCTGTTCAGGAAGTTGTCACCTGTGCCAGTGAGTTCAAGGGTTTTTCCCACTTTTTATTCTAGTAGATTAGGTTGGCCGGCCTTATGTTAAGGTCTTTGATCCACTTGGACTTAACTTTTATACAAGGTGATAAGTATCGGTCTAATTTCATTCTTTTACAAGTGGAGATCCAGTTGGACCAGCACCATTTGTTGAAGATGCTGTCCTTCTTCCATTGTGTCGTTTTGGCTTCTTTGTCAAAAATTAGGTGGCCATAAGTGTGTGGGTCTATTTCTGGATCTTCAATTTGATTCCATTGATCTACTGGTCTGTTTCAATACCAATACCATGATGTTTTTACTACTATTGCTCTGTAGTATAGCTTGAAATCTGGGATGGTGATACCTCCAGATGTTTTTTAATTGTAAAGGATTGATTTAGCTATTCTGGGCTTTTTGTTGTTCCATATGAAATTGAGAATAGCTCTTTCCAAGTCTATAAAGAATTTTGTTGGTATTTTGATAGGAATTGCATTGAATCTATATATTGCTTTTGGTAGGATAGCCATTTTTATTATGTTGATCCTACCTATCCATGAGCATGGGAGATCTTTTCATCTTCTAAAGGCCTCTTCCATTTCTTTCTTCAAGGGCTTGAAGTTCTTGTTGTATAGGTCCTTTACTTGCTTGGTTAGAGTTACCCCCAGGTATTTTATATTGTTTGTGGCTATTGTGAAGGGGGTTATTTCCCTTATTTCTTTCTCAGCCCATTTGTTTGTTGTATGAAGAAGGGCTTCTGATTTTTTTGAATAAATTTTGTATCCAGCCACATTGCTGAAGCTGTTTATCAGCTGTAAGAGTTCTTTGGTGGAATTTTTGGGGTCGCTTATGTATACTGTCATATCATCTGCAAATAGGGATAATTTGACTTCTTCGTTTCCAATGTTTATCCCTTTGATCTCCTTTAGTTGTCTTATTTCTCTAGCAAGAACTTCAAATACTATATTGAAGAGATATGGTGAAAGTGGACATTCTTGTCTTGTCATTGAGTTTGGAGGACATGCTTCAAGCTCCTCACCATTTAATTTGATGTTGGGCACTGGCTTGCTGTGTATGGTCTTTATTATTTCTAGGTATGGTCCTTGTATGCCTGCTCTTATTTTCATCATTAACCATCATAATAGTGATAACCATATACTAATAACCACAAAACAAAGTCATTATCAGTCTGTCTTGAAATTGCATTTGCAAAGAAATTAGCTCAAAACACTGCAAGTTAATCACAGGAATACTTAGGATTCCGTTTCTATCTCTTTCATACGTACATATATTTTAGGATGCTTCTACTGCATAAGCTTTCCATAGAACTCCTCAAATGGAACTTAATTTTTGGTATTCTTCCCTATATTCACTACCTTTCCTAATTTTCCATCCCCCAACATACTTGATCCTCTTCCTTCCTCCTGCAACATCATCCATCCATTATTTTCTATTGTTTCCCCTTCCTAAGGCAATTTATCATTGACTCTTTTGCCTTAATCCACACCTAAACTCTATAGATATATGAATTGTAGATTGTATATCAAAGACTTAACAGCTAGCATCCATATATAAGTGAAAACAGCTGAATAACATTCCATTGTGTAAATGTACCACATTATCTTTACCCATTCATCTGCTGATGGACATCTAAGGTATTTCCAACTTCTGCCTACTATGAAGATAGCAGCAGTGAACATGGTAGAGCAAGCATCTCTGTGGTAGAATGAAGTGACCTTTGGGTATATGCCCCAGAGTAGTATAGCTAGATCTTGAGATAGATTGATTTCCATCCTTCTGATGAGCTACCACATCAATTTTCATAGTAGTTGTACAAGTTTGCACTATCAGCAGTGGATGGATGGGTGTTACCCTTACTAGATAACCTCCGAGCATGAGCTGTCATTTGTATTATTGATGTCAGATATTCTGACATGTGTAAAATGAAACCACAAGTTAATTTTGATTTGCATTTCCCTGATGGCTAAGGATGACCATTTCTATTTGGTTTTCTTTTTCTTTTTTTTTTTTTTTCAGAATTTGTAGAAAAAAATTAATTAAATTATTTACTAGTACTTACATTATATTTAATTGGTCAGCAGTTAAGGATTATAAATTATAAAAGAGCCATTATAAATTAACACACAGAGACCTGATGGATTTTAATAAACCTTGGCCTGGATTATACACTCTTAGCCCATCTAAGCTAGCTCTTAATTCTACTTCATAAATACGATCCTGTATATACATATGTCCCTTTGGACTGCTATTCTCCATGATGGCCAATGTTTCCAGGCCATGTGGAATGATCTTCTTTAATCTACCCCCTTGTGTGTCTCCATCTTCCTGCTCCGGGATACTACTGTTGGAGGTTTCTGGAGGCCCTTCTACTTCATCTAGCAGAGGCTTTCTCCTCCTAAAGATACTCTCTGTCTCAGAAGCCCGAGCACTTTAGTCCCACCTACCTTTACCTTTGTCCAGTCTCAGGCCTCAGCATATATTCATCCAATCATAGAAAGTAACAGACAGCAAGCAGGCCTCTGGGACCAATTAATTTACATTTAGAATGCATAACATCACCCCATCAAGAATTCTCTTTTTCAATCTGTGTCCCACTTTCAATTGAGTTATTTTTTAATTGATGTCCAATTTATGAGTTTTTTTATATAATAGTGATTAATAATAACCAGATAACAATGTCATTATTCGGCTGTCTTGAAATCAACTCTGCCAAGAAATCGGTCCAAAACATTTAAATTTAGCCTCAGGAAACGTCTTAGGATACCATTTAGATCTTCATATATATACATATTTTAGGTATTTGAATGTATAGATATATTATATATTCATACATAGTATATATATATATATATACATACATGTATATATTTTAGATATTAGTCAGGTATTGAATGTATAGTTGGCAAAAATCTTTACCCATTCTGTAGCATGACACTTTGTCTAAATGATGGTGTCCTTTGACATAAGACTCAGTTTCATGAGGTCCCATTTACTAATCATTGATCTTAGTGCCTGTGCTACTGGTGTTTTATCAGTAAGTCTTTTTCTGTGCCAAGAAGTAAAACTGTAATTTAATTATCAATTGTATTAATTAATAAATATAAATTGTAATTTTAGGCTGGCGGAACAGCCAGAAGCTTGGCAGAGTAATGGGTAGCCTGGCAGGATATCAGCTGACGGCTCTGGCCCACCTTAACTGGCCCTAATTTATCCTGGGGAAAGCCATGGAGTGGCCTATACCACCTGTAACCTAAACTCTGTTAAGTAATATAAATTTCTATATTAGACCAGTAGAATTACCTGCAGCTTGGCGGGAGATTCACAGAAGTTCCATGGGAGTTCGGGAGTCCAACGGCCATGGATTACTTGGACTGATGGCCTATAAGCTGCCGTGGTCCTTTCCCCAATAATTAAATACAGCAAGACCTTTTAATGTTTCAAGGCTTAACCCTTAGCTGGGTAGACTCTGAATTAGCTTCTCTAAGTTAACCCAGATCACCTAATCCCAAATTGCCATGTGCCTGTGATTACCTTCCAGAGTTCTCAAACACCACTTCTATCTGCTTCCATATCTCCTGGTGTAATGAGCTAATCCTCTGTGTAAAACACAGGGTTCCTGTTCTAATCTCTGGAAGTCCCACCTTATTATATTCTTTCTGCCCAGCTAATTTGCCATCAGTGACTATTATTAACCAATCAAGAAAATGCCACAGAAGGGGCAGTAACCAGATCTCAGCATTGAAATCAGTCTATCAAAAGAAATGTTATTAGAGCTTCCCCAAGAAAGAAATTCAAGATTATTTCACACTTTCTCTTCTATGAGATTCAAGATATATGATTTTATGTTGAAGTCTTTGATTCACTGAGTTTTTTGCAGGGTGCTCAGAGTGGAGCTATTTCCATTCTACTACATGCAGCCATCCAGTTTTATCAGCACCATTGCTGGATATGTCTTTCTTCCAATGTGCATTTACAGTTTCTTTATTAAAAAATTACATGCCAATAGGTATATGGACTTATGTCTGGGTCTTTAATTAAGTTCCATTGATCAATGTTTCTCTTCTTTTTGTCAATACTGATTTTATTACTATATCTCTGTAATACAACTTAAAGTCATAGGTGGTGATACCTCCAGAATTTCTTTTATTATTAAGGATTACCTTAGCTGTCTTGGGTTTTTTTGTTTTTATATCTGAAGCTGAAAGTTGTCCTTTGAAGATCTTTAAAGAAGTGTGTTGATAATTTGATAGGGATTGCATTGAATATAGATTGCCTTCTGTAGGATGGCCATTTTTATTATATCAATCCTAATGATCCATGAGCATGGGAGATCCTTCCATGTTCTGATATCTTCTTCAATTTCTTTTTTTAAAGGCTTGAATCTTTTATCATATAAGTATTTCAATTGCTTGGTTAGAATTACCTAAGGATATTTTAGATTATTTGAGGATAATGTGAAAGGTATTGGTTCACTGATTTCTTTCTCAGTTCATTTATCATTTGTGTATAGGAAGGCAACTGACTTTTGTGAGTTAATTTTGTATCCAGTTACCTTGCTGAAGGATTTTATAAGCTGTAGGCATTTCGAGATGGAATTTTTAGGGTAATTTATACATATAAACATATGGTCTGGAGATAAAGATATTTTGACTTCTCCCTTTCCAATTTGTATCCCGTTGTTCTCTTTCAGGTGTCTTATTGCTCTCATCAGGCCTTTAAGTAGTCTTCTGAATAGTTATGGAGAGAGTGAACAACCTTGTCTTGCTCCCAACTTTAGTGGAATTGCTTTGATAATGATAAATTATAAAAAATGGTAAAACATCATTTATGTTGATTTTGCACATGAGCTTACTATAGAGTGCTTTTATTATGTTTAAATATGTCCCTTGTATCCCTGATCTCTCCAGGACATTTATCATGAAGATGTATTGGATTTTTTCAAAGGCCTTTTCTGCATCAAAGGAGATGATCATGTAGTTTTGATTTTTCAATTTGTTTTTATGGTAGATTACATTTATCAATTCCCATATGTTGAACAATCTCTGAATCTCTGGGATGAAGCTTGCTTGATAGCAATCAATTATCTTTTTGATGTGACCTTGGATTTGATTAACAAGTATTTTATTGGGAGTTTTGTTAATGAGCAAAATTGTTTTGAGTATTTCTTCGTTGAATCTTTATGTGGTTTATTTATCAGGGTAACTATAGCTTTGTTCCCTCTGTTTCTATTTTGTGTAATATTTTGAGGAGCATCTGTAGCCATAAGGTTATTATGTAATTCAAATGCTGATTTCTGTACCCTCCATATCTGATTGCACTCTTTGTTCTGAGGATCTCTTGTCTGAATGTTATGTAAACACTGTTCCCAAATTGACCCCTGATATGTCAATAAAGCAGCTTATAGCCAATCACTGAGCAGGGGAGAGAATAGAACTCAACTTCTTGCCCTCCAGGAAAGGAGGAGTTAAAGAGAGGAAGTAGGAGTTTTTCAGATGGAGGTAGAGGCAGGAAAGACTAGGGGAGAGCCAGCTAAAGCATGAAAACCACAAAGTGCAAGTACCTCTGAGATTTATTCTGGAGGGAAGCCAGATTATCTTTGTGGATTAATAATTGAGTAATAAGTGCTCAGTTTTGTGTTCTGAAGCCTGTTTAACAAATAATATAGTAGCATCTCTATTATTTAGGTGATGGCTGGGTTAAGAGAGAAAATGTGAAATAAGCACAACTAGGTAAACTTACATTAACAAGTATCAGTGTTAATTTTTCTTTGAAATTTTGGTAGAATTCTGCGCTACAACCATCTTGCTCTGGAGTTTTTTTATGTTGATAGACATTTAATTACTGCTTTTATTTCACTAGAGGATATAAATTGATTATCTGAATGTGATTTAACTTTGGTTTGTGGTATATATTAAAAATAATTTCTTTTAGATTTTCCAATTTGATGGAGTATAATTTTTTAAAATATATCCTTATGTAGTTATATTTCTCCATTCATCTTAATTTTGTTAACTTGGATCTTCTATCTGTCTTTTTGGTAACTTTGTTAAGGGTTTGTCAATTTTATTTATTTTCTCAAAGAACAATTGTTTGTTTCTTTTATTCTTTGTATCAACTTTTTTGTTTCTATTTTCATTGATTTCAGTCCTGAGTTTGATTATTTATTGCCTTCTACTCCTTTGAGGTGTTAGTTTTTCTTTCTGTTCTAAAGTTTTCATGTGTGACATTAGGTTGTTAATATAAGAGCTCTCCAGTTTTGTTTTGTTTTTTTATGTAGGGACTTAGTGCTATGAACTTGTCCCTTGGAATCGTCTTCCTTGTTTTCCTTCAGTTCGGATATGCTGTATTTTTATCTTTGTTCAATTATAGAATGGTTTTTATTTGTTTCTTAATTTATATCTTGGCCAAGCTTTCATAGAGTAGTAGTTGTTCAGTTTCCATGAGTGTGTAAGCTTTCTGTTGTTGTTGACATCTAGCTTCAATCCATGGATGTTAGAGAGAATGCAGGGTGTTATTTCAATTTTCTTATATGTTGAGACTTGCTTTGTGCTGTAATATTTGGTCAATTTTGGAGAAAGTGCCATATGCTGCTCAGAAGAAGAGACATTATTTGTGTTTGAGTGAAATGTTCTGTCAATATCTGTTAGTTTCATTTGGTTTATAGAACGATTTAGCTCCAGCATTTGTCTGTTTAGTTTTTGTCCAGATGACCTGACTATTGGCCAAGAGTAGGGTACTGAAGTCAACCACTACCAGCATGTGAGGATCAATATGTGAATTTTCATTGTAGTGTGAT
This sequence comes from Lophiomys imhausi, assembly GCA_907164525.1. Lineage (NCBI taxonomy): Eukaryota > Metazoa > Chordata > Mammalia > Rodentia > Muridae > Lophiomys > Lophiomys imhausi. The sequence goes on along the minus strand of CAJQZJ010034954.1, from coordinate 58,808 downwards.
TCTTTTGTGAACTTGGGTGCTCTTGTGCTTCTGCACAGATGTTTAGAAAAATAATATCCTCCTGGTAGATTTTTTTCTTTGATGAATTTATAGTATCTCTCTATTTCTTTTGGTTAATTTTGGCATGAAGT
>CAJQZJ010034954.1:19818-51521 GCA_907164525.1 Lophiomys imhausi | reverse complement strand
GAAGGAAGGAAGGAAGGAAGGAAGGAAGGAAGGAAGGAAGGAAGGAAAACAAAACTACTTGAAGAACTTTCTCCTAGCAGATGTTTACCAAGTGGTCCATGAGAATTTTGTCTTCCATTTCTTTGACAAAGAAAATCTAGCTATGAAATTGAATGGTAACTAATCTATAACATTCATTTGGACAAACTGTATATCAGTATTGGAATTTAAGGTTAGCTTTTATTCCTTACCTGTATATGACACTGACAGGCAAGGATGTTAATTTTGAATTTTCAGTATTTCAGTGGTAAATAAGAAAGAGTAACATTATTGTTCACAATAAAAACAAATAGTCAAAAATTATGGACTGATTTTAAGGTTCAGTTATTTTGTGCAGTACTTGACAGTTAGATAGGAAAGTATTCCATATACAAATAAAAAGGATAATTGTTATTAAAAGCTCAATAAAATTAAAACTACATACTTTAATGTAAAAGCATACATTTCTCTCCAGACAAAAGGCAAATTGTACACTTCAAAGTAATCCATTTACAGTAACTACCATTCCTTAAGACTTGACCATAGTTTTTTAAGATCTGTTAGCTGAATATGAGCACTGATTTGAAATATGCTCTGCATTCTGTAGAATATGAGGGCTAGAATGCAGAGATGGCCTGGAGGGCTATAATGTAGAGATAAAATGAAAATGCACAGTTCAGAAAGGGAGGAGGGATGGAAACTTGATTGGGATGTAACTTGAAAAACTAATTAATAAAAAAAAAATTCAAGGCCCCCTTTGGATTTCCCAGAGTTCTCGTTGCTTTTTAAGGATCACTCAAAGAAAACTTGAGAAAGATGCCATTCAACAGAATTCAGTAACTTTGTAAATAAAGACTGATTTAAACATATATAGTAAAATAATTTGATCTTATAGTTCATTGGACTAGATTACCATTCCTCATGAAATAGGTTTAAAACTAATATGTTGGCTATAATTGAACTTGCAAAAGTATTTTGAAATTTAGACCAACCTCCAAATTGAATTAAAGTGTCTTTTCCCATAGTTTCAAATGTGTGTGAAATCATATCATTTTATGTGTGTTTTTAGTGACTGGATAATTTTTATATGGATATTTTTAATCACTTTCTTCTTATTATTCTATGGTTTATTTATTTCAACATTTAGCTATACTGGATGAACTAGTTTGAATTTTCATCAGCAATAGGAATTCCCAGGAGCTCTTTCCCCACATCTTCTCCAGTATTTTTTTGTCACTTATTTATCTGATAATCATTCACACTGAAGTGAAATGTGGCATAGTATCAATTGCATCTAACAAGTGACAAAGGAAATTGAACATTGTTTTTTCATATACATGCTGGTATTGAGAAGGGGAATAATGAGGGAGAGAGAGAGGGTGGGTAAGAGGATGGGAGGCAGGGAAGGAGGGATGGATGGGGAGAAGAGGGAGAAATCTATGTTCAAGAGGTAACTTGAATAAACAAGTTAATTTTTAAAAATTGGGGGCAACTAAACTTAAAAAAATTATAATAAAAGTAAAAGTTAAAATTTTCAAATAATAATTTACCAAATGCACACTCGTCTTACTGGCATGAAAGGAAAAAAGGTCTTCTTTTCAGTTTAGAAAGTTAGACTACAGAGTGCCACATAGCTCACACACTCTTAGATATCAGATTATAAGTTTATTTCCTATATATAAAGGATATTTAAGTTGGTGGCCTTAAAACAGATAGTTAACAGGTCTAAAAAGTTGTAAGTAAATTAAGGGTCAACCTGGTTTTTTAATCTTTAAGAGCTGAAGTAATTTGAAGGTAAGGGAAAATATTTTAGAAGTGTAAGTGTGGTGTTAACCAATGCCTTTAACTTCAGCAGAGACAGGAGGATCACTATAGAGTTAGTTATCTTTTAAATTCTAGAGTTACAAAGAACAGGGTGCTGATGGTGCACATTTTTAATCTCGTCGCTTGAGAGACATACACCATTAATCCCAACACACTGGAGACAGAAACATGCATAACTATGAATTCAAGGCTAGCCTGACACAGAGCAAGCTCAAAATAGAGAAAAACTTAGATCCAGGGGTGGTGCACACCTTTAATACCAACAATTGGGAGGCACATGCCTTTGATTCCAACACTTGTTTTTTCTTTTGAAAAAGCATTTATTGATTGAATAAGTTCAACATGGAAGTGTTTAATTTGTTCAGTTGCTTATATAGTCTCTATATTAGTTTTCCATCAGTTGTGTATCTATAAAAGATTGTTTCCCTTTCTTTAGGCCGTCTGTTCACTCTTTTGACTTTTTTTTTCATGTGCAGTGCAGAAGCTTTTTAATCCAACGCAATCTCATTTGTCAAATCTTTTTATTATATCCTGATCCACTGGAATCCTGTCTAGGAAACATTTTTAGCAGTTTTTGGTGAAAATAAGAGATGAGAAAAACAGACTAATATAGTGGATCTCATTTCCCATCAACTCCTTGAAATCTTCCCCAATTACTTTAGTATATACAGAACAATTTTTTTGAACTTCATAAGCACTCAATTCTTGGATTTTTGTATATACTCTGCATAAAAACAATGTTATGTATTTATTTAGTCTTTCATGGTACTAGGAAATAATCTGTATACAAAAAAACTATTTTCAGTTAAAAAAATTGAAATAAACAAAGAGGAACAAATAAGAAAAACATAGTCTAGGTCTATATAATGCCTCAGTAAAAACAAGATGATTTGTTGGTAAGACTTTGTTGAAATAGATGTCTACTTTGAATGAGTAGATGAAAAATAACATTTTCAGGTTTAAAAAATTTAAATTATTTATTAAAAATTATATTGTTTTACTTGAAAGTTATATAAATCTTTAACTAATATTTATACAGTACATATCTACCTGTAGTTATATTTTTGGAAAAGTAATATAAGGATTCTAAACAACTTAGTAGTTTTAAAAGACTGGAGTTCTTACTAATAATTCCATGGAGAATGGTAAAATAACCTAAAAGTTACTCCCAAAGATCATTGACTTCAGCCCATTAACTTATAAAATGTAAAAATCACAATGTTAAGAGAGGATATCTTTGCCAAGATATTAAAACTGGAATGAAATGAAGCATTATATTTCTACAATCAAAAAAAATCAATGAAAGAATACAAATATAAGGCTTAGGAAGTATGAGAAGGAATTCTGTGTGCTTAGAAAATCTTGTTTTCCTCAAGAAACATTGCAAGGAGCTGCTAGTTCAGTCTTGAATGATGTTAGAAGAAAAACAACAACAACAACAAAAGCAACAATGCTACCTGCCCCTCAAGTAATAATAAAACAAATTGTACAAAGTCAGCAGAATGGTGTATTAGATCAGAACAAAAATGATTTAATTTTTATTTTAAATGCCTCAGAAAAGAGTATAGTACTCTTGTTTTAAATCTGAATCTTTCTATACAGAATGTGGTCATTTTGAAGAGATATTTTTTCATATTGACAGAATTTCATACGGTTGCTAGGGGTGATCAAAGTTAGGTAACTTATTTATATATGAGAATCATATTGAAACAAGTTCCATCATATCTCAGTGAAAAGATTTGAATTTAAATATAAAAACATCCTAATCTTGAAACAGTGAGTAGGAGTAAAATATAAGATTTCACATGGGTTGGAAATGGACATGGGCCTGCTAATATAGATTGATTTCTCTGTTCTGCAGTAAGCATGTTTGGTGCCTTTAGCAATAGGGTCATACAATACATACATATCATTTGGACAAGCAAGAGCAACAGCAGTATGTTATATAGTTTGGGAGTCCTCTAGGGCCTTCTTGATCAACAACTCTTGGATGGCCCACATCTGGAACTATGATTTTTATTTAATATCCTATGTCTCTGTAAGCAACTTTATCTATCCATGCAGTGTATTACCATACAAAATATGCTTTAATTATAATTTTAACGAAGTAATAGGTCCTCTTAAGGCTTTTTTCTTATATCCCTAGTTTAAACTAATCTTCACTCCAGCCATGATTTTTCTCTCATCCTTCCACTCAGCTCTATGTAAGCTCTTCTACTAACAATATTTACTCACTTCTACTTTCATATATGTGTTCCACTATATGTCTTTCCTTAAAGACTCTTCCTTTTTATTTAATGGCCCTTTTCTAGCTTCCAGGTCTCTGTAGGCATCCCAATTAAAGCACAAAAGTCTAAAACTTTTAAGCTATTTCTGCACATGAGCAAAAACATGAAGAGTTTTGTCTTTCTGAGCCTCAGTTACCTCACTCATTAACTGAAAGTTTCATAATTTATTTTTCTTTTCAACTTACTAAAAATGTCAATGTATATGTGCACCACACTGTTATTATTCATTCATCATTTGATGGATATCTAGGCTGATTCCATTTCCTAGCTATTGTGTATTGAGCAGCACTTTACATGGATGAGTAAATATCTCTATAGTAGGATATAGAGTATTTTAGGTATATGATAAAAAATATTACAACTGGGTCATATAGAAGTTCTAATTTCAGTTTTTATGAGAACTTCCATACTGATTTGCATAGGGGCTACAGCACTCTACACTCCTACCAACAGTATATAAGAATTATTTTTCTCTGCAATTTCACATGATCTGATGTCATTTGATTTCTTTTTTTATACTAGCCATTTTAGTGGAGTGAGATGAACACTTTGCAAAGTTTTTTTATTAGCCAGTAATATTTCTTGACTGGAGAACTTTCTATTCAGTTCCAAAGCCTACTTTTTTATTAGAGTTTTTATTTTCTTATTGTTTAGATTATTGAAATTTTTAATGCATTATAGATATCAATACCCTATCAGTTTTATAACTGAAAAAACTTATGGCATATTCTATGAACTGGCTCTTCACTCAGTGGACAGTTTCTCTTGTGCTGTAGAAGTCATTTAATTTCATGATTTCACATTGTTTATTGTTGACATCATTTCATGAATGATTGGCATCCTAATTATAAAGTGTTCTCTTAAAAATTTCCTGTTATAGTTTTAGAGTTTCAGGTGTTGCATTAAGATCCTTGATCTACTTGAGTTGATTTCTGTACAGTTGAAAGATAAGTATCTGGTTTCATTCTTCTACATGTCAATATCTAGCTTTACCACACCATTGCTTGAAGAAGCTATCTTTTATTCAGTGTGTATTTTTGGAATCTTTGTCAAAATTTAGGTAGTCATAGCCGTTTAGGTTTATATCTGAGTCTTCTATTCCATATTATATATATGTTGTTGTGCCACTACTGTTCTATGTCTGTTGCTATGGTTCTGTGTTATAAATTAAAAATCTATATCATTCTAGCTTCAACATTGTTAGTGCTCAGAATTATTTTTGTTATTTTGGGTCTTTTGTGCTAACACATGAATTTTGAGATTTTTTAATCTATTTCTGTGAAGAATGGAGTTAAAATTGTGATGGGGTATTTATCATAGTAAGAAGAGAAAGTAATGATGATGATTCTGTAGTGACTGGTCCATATTTCCCAGGATTATGGTTCACAAGATGGTCTCAGGCTGCCAAGACAGCATATGAGTGCAAGTCCTTCAAATGGTATTGTTGTTACCAATCCTGGCACCCAGGACAAAATGAACTTTCTCTAGCTTTTTATTCCACTCCTGCAGTTGCCCAAGATATGGCCTTTGTTTTCTCTCAGCTATTTATAGTGCTCATTGCTTTTTTGCTAGTCATTTTTCATCTTTACCCAGATTATTCCTTGTGCTTTCTTTTTTAATGTTTATTTATTACTTCAAGTTACATCTCTATCACAGTCCCCTCCTCCACCACTCACAGCCCAGTCCTCCCACCCTCTCCCTCTTCTCCCAGAACTCATAGTTCTTTTTTTGGAATAATTAGGACACAATTATGAAAATTATAAGGTATAACATACATTACCAATGTTCAGTCCATACATATTTGACAACTGATATTAATATTCTATTATCTACCTATCTCCATAAGTTTAAAGTTCTATACCTAACTCATTTTCCATCTTAACTTGCATTACCAACTTAAAAACATCTTCTTAGACCTATAATATCCTTTTAATTCCTAAACAAAACTTAAAATTTAACTTTGAGACTATAATTATCTAGTCTTCAAGCACATCAGAGACCTGAGAAGGATAAATATATCTGATTATACAGGAAGTGCAGAGCCAGCAGCTTCCAAAACTACTAGCATAGTTTATCACAGATGTTTCCTAAGTTAACCAGAAATGAAGTTGCTAAGAGACAAGAAACATTTTCTTATCCAAATATATAGAGATAGGTGGTCTTCAAAAAACCTCAAAAGATCTGTAGAATTTGGCATTCAAAGAAGGTTTCTTAACCTAAGGTTTTTTGATATTGAGACATGTCAGCTTCTGACAGTACCCCCATTCTACTCCAAGTAGAGGATGAGCATCAAAGAATCTCCAATTGGAGATGGTTGCATTAGTGACAAGCTTGTGACTGAGCAAGAAAAATCCCTTGCTTCAATTGTACATGGGAAGCTGCCTGAAAAGGACAAAACATGGAAGCAGGTAAGTGTAAAAAAAATATGGCTAATTAAATGATTTAACCAGTGTTTGTATTATATTTAATTGGTCAGTGGTGTTAATCCTTTACCTGCCATTATAAATAAATACACACAGACACGGGGTGGATCTTAACAAGCCTAGGCCTGGGTTGTGCAATGCTAGCCCATCTAAGCTAGTTCAAAATTCTATTACCCAAATATAACCCCATATATACATACGTCCCTTTGGACTATTATTCTCTACATTAAGCCGATGTTTCAGGCCACATGGAAGGATCTTCTTTAATTTACCACATGGCGTGTCTTCCTTGTTTATTCCTGGCTTCTTCTCCAGTGACCTCTTCCCAAGATGCTCTGTATCTCTCTAAAAAGTCCGTGAACCTTAGTCCTGCCTACCTCTGTCTTTGCCCAATCTCCAGGCCTCAGCATTATTTAACCAATCAGAGTCAATTAAGTAACAGACAGCAAACAGGACCAATTAACATTTTGAATGGTTAACACCACCCCATAATTTCCCTTCTTTAGTCTAATAAAAGGATAAAAGGTACATAATGTTTAGCCTATTTCTTATCAGGCAATCTTGAAGAAGAAAAAAAATCATCTATGTATCTTGGTGTGTCTAATGTTCTGAACCTAAATAATTTTTATCATATATGTTGTCTTTAACCCCATTGAAGACATAAGAAGGGATAAAGTCATTATTTGAGAGAATAGGAAGCACAGAAGAGCAGCTTCCAAAAAGAAAAAAAAATGACAGTTTGTTGCCTAGACAGTCCCAAAATATCTCTCCATATCATTGGAGCATCATCTATAGCCTTCTCGCCAAGCGTATCTCACAGACATAATTGTGCAGCAGGAAATAAGGATTTTCCCATTCTGTCTCTGTAGAATCAGAACATCAACTTACCTGCATTTAAGGTCTGGTCCATCTTTGGACTGTATATAGTCTGTTGAGAGAGCAGGGACATTTTTGTCCAGTAGGAATTATCTCCTGATGGGAGATTTCTTTTTGATGCTCATTGTTTTCTTCCAAGTCAAATGGGAGCCATCAGGAGCTGACTGTCTTAAAGTCAAACAAATCTTAAAATAATATCTTTAAATGTCATTCTGTACATCTCTGAGGGTTTTGAAGACATCTATTGATTTACAAATGTATCTATCATTGAATAAGCAAATTGTAATATTCTATCAAAATTTATCTTATTTTTTATCAATATAAAAAATTCTATACCAATATATCAAAAGATAACCTTATTTTAAGAATAACAACAGTTTTAAGTTTCAGAGCCATGTGGAAGGATCTTCTTTAATTTACCCCATGGCCGTGTCTTCCTTGTTTACTCCTGGCTTCTTCTCCAGCAACCTCTTCCCAAGATGCTCTGTATCTCTCTAAAAAGCCTGCGAACCTTAGTTCTGCCTACCTCTGTCTTTGCCCAATCTCCAGGCCTCAGCATTTATTAAACCAATTAGAGTCAATGAAGTAACAGACAACAAACAGGACCAATTAACATTTTGAATGCTTAATACCACCCCATCAGGTAAGTCAACAGCCTAGCTCTGCCAAGACAGGGTAGGCAAGTCCTTCATAATTCCTTCTTTAGAATTAACATCTGTCACAGATACAGGGCCAAGAGACTGAAGATAGATGCTCTAATGTATGGAGAGAAATTGGGTACTGTCCAGGCAGCCAGTTGTCTGTCATTTCCCTGTGCTTTCTGATCAACTATAAGTATAAAATAAAAAATAAAAATTGTTAAAATATTTTGAATGCTATTAGATATAACAACATTAATAATATATTAAAACAAGATGATTTATTAAAATATTTTATTTAAAATTATTTAAAACATTTTATTATAAAATTTTGATCTATCAAAAATAGATTCACTGGGTGTTGTAGTGCTACAAAATCAGCAAGGATTAGATTTGTTAAGAGCACAGAGAGGTGGCCTTTGTCTCTTCTTCAGGGAGGAATGTTGCTTAGTACAAGATAAAATCCTACAACTCCAGATGGATCTCCAAAACTATGGAAAACAGTTTGATGCCTCTGGCCAGTTGATCATTAACAATTCAATATGGAATTAGATACTACCTTTCTTGTCTTGCCTTCTCCTTTTCTTTCTTTCTTTCTTTTTTTCAGTATTTATTTATTTACTTACATCTCCTTCACAGCCCCCTTCTTCCACCCCTCTCAGTCCCACCCTCCCACCCTCCCACTCCTCTGGTATGGGGTGCCCCCAAATATCTCCCCTCAGTTCATTAGTCATATGAGGTCTAAGAACTTCCTCTTGCACTGAGGGCCTACAAGGCAGCTCCACAAGTGCAAAGTGTACCACTAACAGATAATAAAGTCCATGTTCCTGTTCCTTTCTGTCTGTTGGTTGTAGGATAGTTCTCCTGTGCTGTATGTCTAAAATCCAGTTATAAGTGAATACATGCCATGTGCATCTTTGTGAGTCTGGATCCTACCAATCGTACCCTGCTTCATAAACTTCTTGTCTAGATTCCTTCAAAAACAAATCGAAAAGATTTCTAAGCAGACTTTTAATCAGTTGTATTACAGGATTACTGGCCCTTAGCTCAGAAACCAGAGATATACAACTTCCTATCGAAGACTGAACTCTAAGGATCTCTATGCCCACATTGAGCAGAAAGTAGTCTAATGATAGCATCACCCCCTTTCCTAGCCCTGACTCTTCATCAATAATAAACAAAAAAGGGAGGTTTGTAGGTTATTCAGAAGACTCAAGCAACTGAGAAAGCCTTCCCTGCTATAGACATGTGGCTCCCCTGAATGTCGTTCCTTGTGGTGCTCCCTGAAAGGGTGCTCTGTCTTTAGACTGCTATTGGCCCCTCTACTCCTCAGGGTATCAACATCTCAGGACGCCAGAACAGCTGAGGTTAAATCTCCACATCTCTAGGACCTGAGATCAGATACCTGAAAAAAAAAAAAAAACCATGGGAAGCTGGAGCCAGCAGCAGCTAAGTCTTCAGTTGCTGAAGACAGTGAACTCAGGGAGAGGAAGGCATGTCCAACTGGAGCCAGTGTATGAGCTCAGTTGTCATCTCTGTGGCAATAATGTGTAAACTAGCCATTCCCCTGGAAGCAGGAAACTTTACCTGGTTTGGCCCTGCCAGCCAGGGCCCAGGACTATGAATCTGATCCCTTAGTATAAATTCATAGTTTAGTTAAGGAAAGTTGTTTTGTTTATCTCAGAGTTCAAGTCTGTTTAAACCCCTTAAGGCATGAATTAATAGGTCCCTCCCACACACTTCTCTGTCATAATGACAGTTTCAGCCTCTGTCACAAAGGTCATGTCCACCACCACCACTCCCCCCCCCCCCAGTGGGACCTCTCCCAGATTTATGCGAATTTTTGGTGAAAAGTCTGAAAAAAACCCACCAATCCCTAAGCTCCCCCAAAGTCAGGACTTGAAATACCGCCAATTGTTTATTCATCACTCTTCCTTCCTTTTGTCATCCCTGAATCTTTGCTCCCTTCTTGCTGGTTCCTTTGCTCTACATCAGTATCCCCTTTAGGCTTTTATGTCACACAAATTACGTTTCTATCTTTCTGTTTTCTTTTTCATGCTCTCCCAATTCGTTCCTCTCTTAAAATTTCTTCTTCCTCTTTCTTGGCACTTTTTATTGTTTCATAACCTACACATTTTGAAACACACACACACACACTAAAATCTAAGTTCCATATATGATAGAAATGTAGTATTTTCACTCTTAATCTGGTTTATTTTGCTTAACAATGATTTCTATTTTTTGAAAATTTGATTACTTCATTTTTTTCTATATAACTGAATAAAATTTTATTTTGTATATATATTGCATTTTGTTTTTCTAGTCATCTAGACTGGTTCCTTTACTTATCTATTATGAATAGCACAATAAAAAATATGTAAGTACACCCATATATATTTTATGTTTACTCAGTGTTCTTAGGTTAAATACCAAAGAGAAATATAGCTAGGTTATATGGCAATTTTATTTCTAGGTTTTGGAGATCTTTAACAATGACTTCCATAGTAACTGCACACATACAGATTTCTATTATTATTAAATAAAAGCTACTTTTTCTTCAGACCCTCTCCAATGTTTGCATAATTTGTTTATTAAAGTTTGCATTTTGATTGGGATGAGAAAGAATCTCAAAGTACTTTGAATTTGAATTTCCATGATGGCTTTGGAGTGTGAAATACTTTTTGGAAATATTGTTGACTATTTGTGTTTCTTCTTTTATCATTAGTATTATTTTTTTAGCTTTTGAGATTATGATGTAATTATACTATTTCTATCTTCCTTTTCCCCGACCTACTTTGCTATATACCCTTCCTTGTTGACTTTCAAATCCATGTCGTCTTTTTCTCATCAACTGTTTTATATATATATATATATATCAGATATATGTGTATATACATCTTTATATATAATGCAAATGTATGTAAACATATTCCAAAACATATATGTATAATCCAATGAGTATGTATAATGCTTCTTGTATATATGGTTTCAAGGTTTTCCATTTGGTATTGGATGACCAGTTCATGTGCTCTTCCCTAGGAGAAGGCTATTTCTCTAGCTCTCAGGATTCCTTAGTTGTTTGTAATTCTTTGTGTGGGGGTGAGGACTCCTGGGCTCCCCTCAGTCACATTAGCATGTCTATTGCTGTCCATGTTCAACTCATATTTTGAGAACTATCTACCCAATACATCAGACTATTTATTAGAATATATATTTTTATTAATTTTTAATGTTGTAGTTCTTTATACTGTCTAAGTATTAAACTGATATATTGTTAGCAAAGAATTGTGCTCTTTTTATAGGCTACCTCTTCACTGTGTTTATAATTTCTATTGCAGTGTAGAAAGATTTTTATTTAATACATTTCTATTTGTCAACAGGGTAAGTACATATGCTACTGGATTTCTTTTCAGAAACCTCATCCCTTTATTGGTTTCTTCAATGTATTCTACATGAATTTCCCTAGCAGTTTCCAAATTTTCAGGTTATATTAAAGTATATTTTCTATTTTCAATTGAATTTTTCAGCAAGGTAAGGGATAGGGATATTCTTCTACATGTGGATATCCAGTTTTTTCCAGTACCCTTTGTTAAAGAAGCTGCTGTCTTTTTTTTTTTCAATCTAGCTGTTTGAAAACCTTGTGTAAACTGAGTGCTTATTTTTGAAGCTTTTGTTTCACTGATGTATATGTCTACTTTTTTTTTCTAGTAGAATGCTATCTTTTTTACTGTAACTCTATAGCAAAGTTTGATGACAGAAATTATGATACATTAAGTATTCTCACCCATAATTAGGATCACTTTGGGTACTTAGGGTCTTTTTTTTTTTAAGACAAACTCTTCAGATATTTTTATTTAATTCTGTGAAAAGTATCCAGAGACTTTTTGTGAGGATTCAACTGAATCTGTGGACTACTTTTGAGAACACAATAATATCTCAAAGTATTATTTCTGCCTATCCATTAGCATGGAAGGTCTTTCCATTTTCCAATGTCTTTTACAATTTCTTTCCTCAGTGACTTACTTTTCATTTTGAATTGTTTTACTTCTCTGGTTAGTTTATTCTGAGACTTCTTTTAACCTAACATTGTAATATATAAAAATGAGACAACAGGGTGAACAGGTCTGGTATAAAGGAGGTTTGGTGGGAGGGGAGAGAGGGTTTAAGGGCCTGGAAGACAGTAGAAACTGGGGTCCTTATATCTGCCATAATGGCAGCATGTAACAATTTAAGATTTGTTAAGTCCCTGGGTCAGGCTAACGAGGTGGCCTGTAAACTAACACCCAACATGAACATGATATTTTTGCTAATGTCCTTCTTAGCAAGTTCATTAACTGTACTGAAGAAACTTCTGAGTTTTGAGTTTTGTGTGCTGGCTTTAGATCTCCCTAATTTGTTAGAAGTGTATATCATATGTAATAATTTCCTGCGTGAGTTTTTAAGGTCTTTTCAGTAATGTCATTTGTAAGTAGCTTTAGTTTGATCTCTGTCATTTCTATTCAGGTCCCTTTAAATTTTGTATTGAACGTTATATCGAAGAAGAAGAGCATGGTCACCCTTGTCTCATTTCTGATTGCAAAACAAAATCCTCAGACTTTCCCATTTTTATATAATTTTGACTATATGTTTGCTCCATGTAACTCTAATTGCAGTGTGACATGTTTCTTCTATTATCGATTTCTTCTGGACTTTTAATATGAAGTAATGGTAAGCTTACTCAAAGTTCTTTTGCTGCATCTATTTAGATATTCATGTGTTTTTATAAAATAAGCTCATTTAAATGTATTTTTTTTACATTTATTGATTTTCATATTTTGAACAAGTTTTACATTCCTGGAATAAAATTTATGTAAACATAATTCGTAGTTACTTTACTGTGTTATTGAATTAGATTTGTGAGTATTTTGCTGATAATTTTTCCATCTATACTCCATAGTTGTCTACTTAGGTTGCATCCTTTTCTGGTTTGGGTATTAAGATACTGTTAGCTTTGCAGAAAGATTGTGTCAGTATTTCTTCCCATCCTATTTTGTGCTATATTTTAAGAAATATTTGAGGGTTATTTAAATGGTATTTTAATTAAATAATACTAATATTAATATTATTAATATTAGTATTATTTAATTAAAGTTTAATTCAAAAATACTAATATTAATATTATTTAATATTATTAATATTAGTATTTTTAAATAAAAGTTTAATTCAAAATACTAATATTAATATTATTTAATATTATTAACATTAGTATTATTTAATTAAAAGTTTAATTCAAAAGCTTATTTAAATGTTTAGTAGAATCCAGCAGTGAATTAGTTTTATCCTGTGGTTTATGTTTATGTTTCTGCTTCTGATGGGGACTCTTTTACTCTTTCAGTCTCATTGTTTGTTGGGAAACTAGTTAAATTATTTTAATTTTCTCAGTTTAACATTGGTAAGTCATGTGCCTAAGAAACTGTCTTTTATTTCACAGGTTTTTTTTTTTTAATTTAGGTTTTCAAAATATTTCCTACGGATTCACTAGATTTTAGTTTAGTCACTTAGTTTGTTGTATTACCTCCTTTTTTCACTTCTAAAATTGTTAAATGTAGTATTATCTCTTTGGTTGTTTGCTTAGTTTGGCCAGGCATTTTGAAAATCTCTACATTTATAAAGGGAAAAGTTCTTTGTTTAATTATTTTATTGTTTTCTTTTCTTTAATTATTTTTATTTGAATTTTAGTTTATGTTTTTACTAATTTTTGCCCTAATAGTTATTATTTCTTGTGACATACTGCATTTTGGATTTGGTTTGTTTCATTTTCTATGCTTGAAGTGTTTTATTACTTTCTTCATTTGAAATCTTTCAAATATAAATTTGAAAAATATAAATTTAAAACAAATTTAAAAATTAAGTAAGTACATATAAGTATAAAGGTTCTTCTTAGAACTGCATCAGCTATATCACAAAGGTGTGAATTGTGGTCTCCATTTCATTTGATTTTAAGGTTTTAAAGAATTTCCCTCTGTGTTTTCCTCAATGATCCAATTGTGACACAAATATGTATTGTTCAGTATTTACATAGTTTCTGTGGCTACTTTTCTTACTGATTTCTCATTATCCCAGTATGATCTGACACAATAGATATGATTAATTTAAGTTCTAGTATTTGTTAAGGCTTGTTTCATGGCCTATAATGTGAATAATTTTAGAAAATATTCTGAGAGATACTAAAGAAAATATATATTTAGTAACCATTTGGTGGAATATTCGGAATGTTTTCACCACACATTACCCTATCTTATGACTTCTCCATGTTCCTCTCTATTTCTTACTATTCTTCTGTGTTCTTTCATATCTTATTTGAAAACCTACATGTCAGCCATGAGAGAAAACAAGGGATGCTTATATTTAAATATCAAAAAAATTTTCTCTAAAATTTAAACTAATTAAATTATAGTTACATTCTCACATAATACTTGACAGGATCATTTTCTTTTTTTCATAAATGTTTTTTTTTATTTTTGAGATTGGATCTATGTAGCCCATAATGACCTGAAACTATCTAGACCAGGCTATCCTCAAATTTAGAGATCTACCTGTCTCTGTACACTTAATTAAAGTTTGGGATTAAAGGTTTAATTATTTTCATATACAACTTTGACCCATTCTTTTATTATCGTTGTTCATACAAAAATAAAGGTATTTAGGGTTTTTTTTTTTAATCGAGAGTGGCATTTATACAGGCAACACCAACATTTAAAGTTAATATTCTTCTTTTGTACAGCCAGTGTTTATCCATTTTTCAACTTTGTGGTACAAATGATAGTCTCCAGTAGTGGGAAAGATGAAATATTCCTTCATGTTATGCCTGTTTTCCATGAAACTAAAATCATATCACAATATATATATATATATATAAAGTTTAAGTTTTCCAAAGGAAAATGGATTATCAAAATGAGCATTAAAGATTTGTTATGGTAAGGAAACTATATAAGAATGAAATGGTTAAATTAGAATTTAAAAAAAAACAAACAAACAAAAAATGAAAGAAGAAAGCCAGCCCAGAGAATTAGGATTTTTTTTTTTTTTTTTTGTGAAACTGCTCATTTTTTACCCCCAGAGGCTGATAGTCAACTTTGTAGGAGTTCCAGAAGGGGGTCTAAAACTCATTAAAGTCAACTAACATTTCATCTGGGATGTCAATTTCTTCCTAGAAGCAGATAATCACAGGAGACCAGGAATTCTGTCCCAGATCATGATCAGGGCAATTTTCTTTCTGTGTTCCAACACAGCTTAAGATAATAAGTAAAGATTTGCGTTAGCAAAGAATGATCTATATCATTACTTTTGTTCTAAGACTATTACTTTAATTAGTACCTTTGTCAATCTTACTTTAAATTTCTTGCATATTGCAAAAATTTCAGCATTGATTTAATTCATGTAATGAATGTATAATCATAATCACTAGTATTATTGGTATGCATGAAGATTTTATTCACTTAAATAAGTCCAATACATTAGAAAAATTTCAAGATAATTTCTGTGGTGATACAGCGATAGTATTACATATGGCCTTTGGATGTGTACCTTTTTAAATTTGGTATCATATGGAGTATTTTAGTTATACTCATGAGCCCAAACTATATAAATATCCTGGTGTGTAATGAAATAACTTAGGTACATAGCTGTAAAGAATTACCCATGATTATAACATAGACTTATGCTCCTTTGAGGTCTTTCATCAAAAATATGTTTTAAGATTATTTTCATGGTTCAAGATGTGCTCACTTATTTGTAGATGTGTTATTATCACCTCACCTTCTTGGACCCACAGATAAAGACAAAAATAATACTTCTCTTGTTTTTAAATAAAATATATCTGCAATTATTTATCTTTTGTCAATTAAAAATATTTTATTTTAGTTTTATATATATATATATATATATATATATGAAGAGGGAATATGTGTATATGAGAGTAGATACTGCAGAGACCAGAAGAGGGTCATCAGAACAAAATAATATCAAAACAATATCTTCACCAAAAGAAGTCATCCCTTGAAGTTGGAGACATAGGTATTTGTGAGCTGCCTATATGAGTGCCTAGAACTGAATTGAAGTTAATTGGAATAAAAGAACGTACTCTTAACTGTTGAACCATTTCTCTAGCTCTACATTTTTGTTGGAGTTGTTTGGAAAACTAGGACTACTTTTCAGAAAGTGATGACTTTTTGTACTTATGAGATTCAGATAGTAACTACAAGTTATCAAGTTAACTTTCTAAAGAAAATTTGTAACAGTGTTTTGAGATACCATGTAGACTATTTTTCTTAATAGTGAGTTTCATTTTATCACTAAATTAATAAAATTCACCACTAAATGTAACTTTCTGGCAATAACATGGTAATAAATATTTTTTAAATTATTTTATTCAGTCAAATATTTAATAAATTAAATTACATTTAATGCCACAAAAATAAATGGAATAGTAAAAGCATATTCATTGTCATATATTATTAACCTGATTACTGCTGCTATAATATGTGTTTCCCAGATAATACATAATTTCTCTAAAGACTTCAAGACTGTCTATAAATGTAATTTTTGTTGAAAAAAATGAACTAGTTTTTCTACCATCCTCGTTTCAGTGTCTGGGGAGTTTATGAAATAAAAGTAATTATAAACGAATAAATGAGATCCAAGGAGAAAGTAAGAATTTGAATTGTATGTATTGGCTTAACCCAGACAAAGGAGGTTTGGGATTCTGAGTGGAAAAGGGAAGCTTTCTGATGATGAGAGAAGTCAATATATGATAAAAGATATCATGTTATGAATAATATTCTCTCATGAGATGAGTTGTCTCCTGGAGTAGCAATCTTCCTGCCAAAGAGTAGTTTTACAAATGGACAAATTATGGCCCTGTGTTTAGATGAATAGAAAGAAAACAAATATCTTCTTAGTTTGTTTCTTGTCCAGGTGCACCTCAGTTTTCAACATGGGAAATTGAAAATATCTTCAGTATAAAAACTAAAAGAAAAGAAAAATACACAAAATTTACTAAATGAATAGCTTACCATTCTTACAATATTTAGTACACTGTAGAGTAGTAACTGTCCTCATGATCTTAAAGTTGGTTGGGAACTGGGACTCACTGCCAGAATCAACCAAATCATTGTTATGTACCTAATTAGGTATTCAAAGTAAAGTCACAAACAAATATTATGTACAGCTGTAGTCAGGTCACTGGGAGAAAAATACCTGAATATTGAGCATCCTTCGAAGACTCCTTCCTTTCCGTTTGACAAGATAGTACACATGTTACCCTGAGGATCAAAGACTGTAGTGATCAGAACTATAGACATTGTCCCTGGAATGAGGAACTCCTCAACTTCACTTGGATTTTGACACAATCATCACTATCAATGGCACAGAGCCATGGGTATTTCTTAAAGTTCCAGGCAGGACCATAAATTTTTCTTTGATAATAAAGCCTCTTCACTATCTTTAATTTACATTCCAAACAATTTATCCCCAAATTATTCAAGGTTTGGGGGCATCAATTGCACTCCTGTGACAAAATATGTAACTTTCTCTTATGCCATTTATGGAATAATTTAAATACTTTTCAAGTGATGTAATCATTGGACACTTACCTAATAGGTAAATGTGGCTTCCTTCATTATTTCATTTACCTTTTGGGTAAAATGACCCCAAATTATCTTAAACTTTCTATATAATTCCACAACACTGGCTTAAGCACCTTTCTTAAAGGACAAGCAATGAATCAGCCTTTAATGTCTCTACATTAACACACAGTTATGAGTGACTAGCATGGCAGGTAGGATAATCTCAGACATCATAGCTAGAATCAGATTAAAGGACAATAATGATTTTCTGAATCATAAACAAAATTTCTCTGTCCTAAGGTTGTAGCAGGAATCAACCTGTAATGAGTGAATTCTTTTCATTATTGACTTTTAATTTCTTGCCAGTCACCTGTAACATCCCAGTGTTTGCTATTAAAAAATATAATGGAGACTATAATGTCATACTATAAATAAAACTGTTCTAGTTTGTGTTCTGTTGCTGTCATAAAACACCATGGTCAGAGGAGTAAACATTTTATTTGGCTTATATGTTACAGCCCATTACTGAGAAATGTCAAGGTAGGAATTTAAGATAGGAACTTAAAGCAGAAACCACAGAGGAAAAGTTGTTTACTAGCATGATTCCCCTGGTTTGCTTAATCCAGGCAACCAATCTAGGTATGACACCACCCACAGTGGACTGGAATCCTCTTATATCAATTAGAAATTTAAAAAAATACCCATAGATATGTCCACATATAATCTGATTGAGATAATTCTTCACTTGAGGTTCCTTCTTCCCACATGAGTCTATGTTTGTTTGAGGTTGTCAGATTAAAATAATTATGACTCGGGCTGGAGAGATGGCTCAGCGGTTAAGAGCACTGGCTGCTCTTCCAGAGGTCATGAGTTCAATTCCCAGCAACCACATAGTGGCTCACAACCATCCATAATGAAATCTGGTGCCCTCTTCTGGCCTGCAGATATACCTGCAGACAGAACACTGTATACATAATAAATAAATCTTTAAAAAAAAAATTATGACTGAAATGATTATTTGTATGCACCCAATAGTCCCTAACACTACCTATGCATTCTCTCTCTCTCTTTCTCCCTCCCCCCTCTCTCTCCTCTCTCTCTTTCTCTGCTTTGTTATTGTTGTCTCAAAATGTATGCTTTAACTACTTCACAGTGCCTGTCTGCCTGTTGACATGCTTTCTGTCAGGAGGGTCGTGTCCTCATCCTATGAAACTATATGCAAGCCTCCAATTAAATACATTTTTTAATAAGTTGTCTTGTTCATGATTATTTTTGTGCCAGTAAGTGAGACAGAAGTAGTTACTAGGTAGTGGTGCATTTCTGTGACAGGCCTGACCTTGTGGTGTTTTAAAAAAAAAAAATGGAAGAATTTGGGACTTTGAACTAGAAAAGTTGTTGAACACTGTAAGCAAACTAATGGGACATCCTAATTGGAGATTGAAAGACCTTACTACTGAGAGCAATATGGACTCTGGAGACCCACCTCAAGAGGTTTCAGAGGGGAACAGTATTAGCAACTGGGCTAGAGACAATTCTTGTGATACTTTGGCAAAGAATGTGGCTTCTTTTTGCCTTTTGTCTTAAAAGTCTGCAGAGGCTAATTTGATGAACTTGGAATAATTTTGTTGGCAGAAGATATTCCAAGATACCTTAGTGTTGACTCTGCTGTGTGGTTATTAGCAACTACCCCTATGTAGACTTGCAATGAGAAAGAGTGGAGCAAAAAGAATAATCTAAGGAAAAAAAGAGCATTAGGAAAGTTAATTAAGAAAAACTGAAACCAAGTCTTGTTCTGAAACACATGAGAAGTTTAACAAGAGATCTGATTAAAAATTGAATAAAGGGAATTGTGTCCTTAGGGCAAGGCCCCATCCAGGTAAGCTTCCAATTTGTAAAAAGGGAAATGGCAAAGAAATATTCTACTCCAACAACATAAAAATCCTTATTCAACAAATGAAAACATCAACAAATCAAAGCTTATGCAAGTGTAATTCGAGGAGTGATTCAGGATTCATTTCAAACATGCAACCAAACTTGGTGACCCTGGTCATGTGGTTATGGTTTTAGAGTCATGAATGATACCACAGTAAAGGGGTTGTGAAATCTTCAACTGCAGTTAAAAGTGCTGAGGCAAGGCATATGGCAGTGAGTCTCTGCATGGAGATTATGGGAAACCATAGCAAGAAGCTGTGAAAGTGAAGTCTGGGTATGTAGGAAACCATTTCCAAAATGCTGGAAATGCCAAAAGCTTGTTATATATGCTAGGAAAGGCTACATACAGCAAATGGAACCTGACCTAGAGAGGGACATGTCTCACAGTCAACAAAGCTGGAAGGCAAGAAAAAATATATTATCCCTTTGAAATAAGAGAGCTACAGGACTTGGAATGTACCCTGCTGGGTTTTGGTCTTTTTTGATCTAGTATTCCATCAATGTTTCCTTCCCTTTTGTAAAGGTAATGCATGTTCTGTACCAATGTAGGCTGCAGGTATGTGGTTTGCTTTTTGCTTTTTATAGGTAGTTGTTATTAAGAGATTGCCTTGAATTTCAGAGGAAAGATTTTCAAATTTAGACTTTAATATGGTGTTGAAATGGAAAGACTATGGAGATGTTTGAACGTGTATTAAATATATTTTGCATCATTATATGGTTCCAAGTGTACAGAAGCCAGAAAGGAAGTAATATATAGAGACCTCAATAAAAATGTCTCCCATAGACTCATGTGTTTGAATATTTTGGCCACAATAATGGGAGTTAGATTAATATAAATTATAATTAGTGTATATCTAGGGGCTTTTGATACAGTATCTTAATACGGGGCATGAAGATCAACTTGGCTGTGGTCACTTGACATAGCAGCATATGGACTAAAAATATTGTTTATGGTCTGGCGTTGTTTTCAGTTGCTAATAGCCTTACTAAGTGGGCAAAGCCCAGATTAGACTGAAATAAGGCGAAACAAGTAGGAATCTTATTTAAGGACAAAGTGGATGGAGGCTGAGAGTTCCCATGCTACAGAGTTCCCACGCTAGAGAGTACAGATGCAAGGCAGCTTGTATCATCTGATGGAGAAAATGATGGTGGACTGAAAAGCTGATCTCAAACAGAGCTGAAAACTTACTGCCAGATCTCCCTGAGGCAGAAAGAAGCTGATGAGCAGAGAAGGCCTCAGCAATGCAACAAAAGGCCAAAGACTAAACCCTGTGGCACAGCTTTTGCCTAGAGGGGCTCGACCACTTCAAACAGTGGTCTGAATGAAATTGTAGCCAGCCTCAAGGACTGAGGCAGAGTGAGTGAATGGCTAATACAAACTGAATAAGTTGGCTTATTGACAGATGAGGCCTTCCTGAGAGAAGAAAGTCTCAAGCCTCATTTAAAGTGAAGCTGCCATAGCCAATTTACACTAAAGGACTTACATCTGAGATATTCCTGAAGAAAGACTGTTGACTAAGTGCCTTAAAGTATCTACTCTTGAGGTGTTCCTGACAATTGAGGACCTGCCCCAGAGACTGTTTCCTTCTAAAAGGTTAGTATTAGTTGTTAGATAATAATTGTTATAGTTATTAATAGGTTTAGTTGTTAGGTAACAGGGGTTATAGTTATTATAGGGACTAGTAGTTAGGTAATTGTTTATATTTGTTATAAGTGCATATAGCTATTAATAAATATATGTTAGATAATTAAAAAGATTTGTCTTCAGGCCCCAGTTAGTATAACGGTTTGAGAAAGATTAGAATATGTGGCCTACTTGGAGGAAATGTATTGCTGAGAGTGGGCTTTGAGATTGCAAAAGACTCATTCCATTCTCAGTGTTCTCTCTGATTTCTTTTGTGGATGAAAAATGAAATGAAATTCATTCTTAGCTGTCTGCTGCCTAACACCTCTGCTCTGCCATCATAAACTCTAAACCTCTAAAATCATGTATTAAGAAAACCTCTTTCTTATATAAGTTGCCTTGGTCATGGTGTTTTATCATAGCAATAGAAAAGTAACTAATACACTGTCCATCAACAGATGAGTGAATAATAATAATTTTTTATTTAAATATGCAAAGGTATTTTATTAGTTGCTAAGAAAATGGAAGTATTAAATTTGTAGATAAAGGGACAGAAGGGGGAAGATTATACTGAATGACATAGCTATAGTTTAGAGAGATAAGTACACATTATCACATGTATGAACCTCAGTGTTGGATCTTTTGATTTCTGTGCATATCTTGGGGTACCTGTAAAAGCTAAGAAATAAGAAGGTTGTTATTCTTACAGAAAACATTTCTAAGGGAGGGGAATTGTAGAATGCAGGTGGTATGAATGAGAAAAGGGGAGTAATCGAACATAAAGTTTTAAGTGGAGATGGTGATGGGATAATAAGGTAAAGGAAGTTTTTAAGGAACTACCAAACACCAAGGGTATTTGAAAAAGACACATGGAAACCTATTGTTTTATAAACTTCCTTTTACAATACATAGAAAAAAAGAGTTTAATTGGAGTTACCCTACATGAAGAGGATAGTCCTTCTTCCAAAAGTTATATCCCAAAATAATAAGCCCAATTTCTGGTTTGGAATTCCTCCCTTTGAGTTCTTGATAAGAGGATCCTAGACAACTTCCACAAATATAGTCTATTAGCATCATTCCTGGTTGCCCACTAGAAATTGGTGGCAAGATTCTGTGGTGGTTTGAATGAGAAATGTCCTTCATAGACTCATGTATCTGAATATTTGTTCTATATTTTATTGCACTATTTTGGGTAATTGTCAAGACTTGTTGAAGATAGTACATTACTGGGGGTTCTGTTTAAATATTTATTATATTGCCCCACTTCCTGTTCACTCTGCTTGATGCTTGCATTTGAAGATGAAGAGCCCTGTTCGACAGCACTGTGCATGCCACTAGCTACTATGTCTTTGCTCTTTGATGGACCTCAGGCCCAAATAAACTCCTCCTTCTATAAGGTGCCTTTGGTCATAATAATTTATCACATCAATAGAAAGTTAATGAATATAGACCCTGTTGTTGAAGATATAACATAATTTTATTATAGCAATGTACAAATACATCCTAATTAATACAAATGTTTCTTATTTTCTAGCTAGCTTCTCTGGTGACAGGAGGTATTATGAAGGTTGCTGGGAAAGGAAGAATCAACAATACTTCTAAACAGCTGTAAAAACCTATGATATGCAATAATTATCAGCTTGGAAAGAATTGCCCATTGGTAGAATAGTAGCATGAGTACTATAGGAGTACCATAGGCCCAAGGACACAGTTCACTACCAAAGGATAATTGGATACAGTACCAAAACTACTTCCTAAAATCTTATCATACTCATACATCATTGTGTATCTCAGCCCTCAACACACATGCTTCTTTTTAGCACAATGAAGTTTATCATGGATAAACCATAAGTGCACAGTATATGTAAGGAATAATTAGTCCTACATGGCATCAATATTATTCCTCCTCCAAAAAGCTCAGAAAATATTATGGAAGGGACAGATAAGAATTAAAGATCCTGAGGTTGAAGAAGACTTCTAAAAAAATCTTTTGCTATTGCAGGGCAAAGGAGGCTTTATGAGCTCACCAAAGTTTTGGTTATCTGCATAGACCTGAACAAGATCAAGCAAGTGAACATTTTAGCATAGAATTTGGGCAGACCACAGAAGTACCCACACCTAGTTGAGGAGATATTGGCAACTGATGGCTACTAGGAGAGGGACACTCAATTTTATTCACTTCTGTGTTCTCTTCTGGGATGCCTATGTGCCAGTGGAATCTCCATACCCATGCATGTATGTGTAGCCCTTATTTAGAATCTGTGCATTATAAAATCAAATTTTTTTAAAATAAGTCATGATGCTAAGAAGGATACATGTTGGAGATATACAGGAGAGCATTTTAGCCAGTATGGCTATAATAACCATACATTGTTTGAATTATGAAATTGTCAAAGAATAAATAAAAATATCATTTGTAAAACAACTAAACAATCTGTAAGGGGTTTATGTCATTCTATTAATTTTTGTTTTTACTTAACATTATGCTTTGGGGTAGAAAAATTTTCAACTTTTAAAAGATTTAATTTTGGGGATCCAAGATGGCGGCAGCCGGCGCAGACATATTTTGATTTCCGGGTCAACAGTCACAAGGCGGCAAGTGTTGCAGGACACTGTACAAAGGGCAAGACCCCTTCTAAATCTCACCCAGCTACACAGGGACCACGGAAGATGCCTGGGCAGGACCCTCCTTCCAACTCTTGGACACGCTAGGAAGCCTCTGGACCCGGGAATTGGGATAACCCATCCCCCAAAAGGAGAGACCCCCGGTAAGCTCCAACCTAATACCCAGCCGGCAAATTCGGAAACCATGCAGAGATAATCCCCACCCTGCTGGGCACTCCCAGGTCTCACACAGACGATCCAATTATCTGGCAAAAGGTTGCGACCCTTGGAAGTGAGCGGAGATCCACTGCAAAGTGCATTCAGACCACAGATCGCAGTCTGTGACGTCACTGGCCAGTTTCCAAGCCGCGGGAGCGGCAAGGCTACTGCAGCTGAACTGCAGATTTACCCACTACAGGAACCAACCACGGGCAAACTGCGAGATATTTGAAACTGTCCTATATTGGACTTATGTACTAGTACGGGCCCTTCTGGTGGGGAATCTGAGCTTACTTGTACACAGCTCCGCCACCTGAATTAATTAGGTCTCCACCTAATTAACTTAGGGCTGAAATCAACAACTTAGAAACAAAAAGAACTATACAAAGAATCAATGAAACCAAGAGTTGGTTCTTCGAGAAAATCAACAAAATAGACAGACCCTTAGCCAAATTAACTAAAAGACAGAGGGAGAAAACACAGACTGGGAGAAAATCTTCACCAACCCCACATCTGACAGAGGGCTAATATCCAAAATCTACAAAGAACTCAAGAAATTAAGTGCCAAGAAACCAAATAATCCAATCAAAAAATGGGGGACAGAGCTAAATAGAGAATTCACAAAGGAGGAATCCCTAATGGCTGAGAGACACTTGAAGAAATGCTCAACATCCTTAATCATCAGAGAAATGCAACTCAAGATGACTCTGAGATTCCATCTCACACCTGTCAGAATGGCTAAGATCAAAAACTCAAATGACAGCACATGCTGGCAAGGGTGTGGAGAAAGGGGTACCCTACTCCATTCCTGGTGGGAATGCAGGCTTGTGCAACCACTATGGAGGTCAGTCTGGCGATATCTTAGAAAACTTGGAATAGCTCTGCCTCAGGACCCAGCCATACCACTTCTGGGTATGCACCCAAATGCCTCTTCATGGAATCATAAGGAAGTTTCCTCATCTATGTTTATAGCAGCCTTATTTGTAATAGCTAGAAACTGGAAACAACCCAGATGTCCCTCAACCAAAGAATGGGTTAAAAAACTGTGGTACTTCTACACAATGGAATATTATTCAGCTATCAGGAACAATGAAATTATGCAATTTGCAGCCAAATGGATGGAACTAGAAAAGCTCATCCTGAGTGAACTAACCCAGACTCAGAAGGACACATATGGCATCTATTCACTTACAGTAGGATTTTAGCTATATAGTAGAAGGTATCGATACTACAACTAACACACCAAAGGGAACTTGGACATAGACTTCTTATTTTTAATTTTTATTTATTTTTTATATATTAGTTATATTTTTTTCTATTTTTTAGTCTTTTTATCTATTATCTGCTTATTGGTTTGTTTGTTTAGTAGTTCTCTCTCCCAGGCAACGAGACACTTTTCACTGATGGTACTGCTTCGTAGATCCCCAATGAATGAAGAGGCTCTTGACCCTCATACGACCTCTCAACTGAGATGAGGGACTGTTATATAAGGACACCCCACCCCAGAGAAATGGGATGGAAGGGTTAGGAGGTAAAGAAAAAAAATGAAATGTGATGTTTCGGCCTTTTACTACTAATTGTCATAAACTGTTTAGGATAATTAAGAAATGCAAACTAATGGTTATGCAAGCCTTATTTTCATTACAGGAAACATGAAAAAGAATTTTATTGGGGGTGTACTTGAGAGGAACCTCGTGGATAATGCATGTGACACTATTCTTATACTGAGTGCTCATTGGCCACCCAAAGCTATTACAGATTTACCTAGTTTCAGGTATTTACAGCTTGGAATTGGAAAGTGGTTTGTTGGAAGTTGGTTTGGTGTTATGTATTTTAATGGTAATTACTGGCCCCCAAGATCTAGTTGCCACTCAGAGGAGAAGCTTTTCATATATAACTTCTTTTTCTATATAAACCCTGCTTTACCTTTATTAAAGTTGATTGGTTAATAAAAATGCTGAGGCCTGTGATTTGGCAGAATACTGGAGATGGGGCTTAGGATCGCAGTCTTGTGGGAGCAGAAGAAGCACCAGTGTGAGAGGAAGAAGAAGGAGAGACATCTTGGATTTAGGTACATAAGAAAACTACATGGCAGAAGGAATGGGCTCTGTGAATCAGCATGGTGTGGAGAAAATCACCCAATTAAAACATATGCAAGTATTTAAGGAGGTTATGGCTGGGAACTTTGCTTAGTGAGCTAAGATCTGCCCAGTACCAGTGCTTAAGGCCATATTAAAATGTAACAGGTCTCTGAGTGTTTATTTATAAGTAGTGAGTTAAGGAATAACCCCACCACCTATTCATTGATAACTATTAATAAAATTGCATCTAGAGAGCTTCTTGTTTTCTGAAGATAATTATTTTTGGTTTACTCTTCTTATTTTATTTCTACCACAGTCAGGCCAATTGTGTCAGGTGATATAGCTTTTATGATTTTCCATGTATATGGCATATGTACAGAAACATCATACCTATATAGAAACCATTAAATGCTGGTAAGGCAAAATAAACATCAGGAGAAGCAAAAACAATTGTGAGATGTAATTACAAAGAAGAATATTAAGAGAATGCAAGTAGTCCCAAAGCCAATGAATATTCAAATTCAATTACAAGGAAGAAATGAAAAATTAAAGTCCAACAAGATGCTATGCTTCCTCAAAAAAACTCTTTTTGACGTGTGTTTGACCAAGTCTTTAAGTCAAAGCAAGAAAATCATTCTTATTCCAATTACTGAGATGACTCTGCAGTACTGACACTTGAGAGTTTACATCTCTATATATGGAATGATGTAAACCTTTCTATTAACCTCCAAATAGCAAGAAATAGCGCAATTTTTGTAAAAGTAAGCAAAAAGTATTACTATGCCCCTTACCCTAGGGATGAAATGCCTATTTGAATCAATTTACATAATGAAGTAATAGCATAAGGACAATGAAGTGTTGCTTCATTATTGATTTTAGTTTGTTCATACACAAAAGGTCAACTTGGATTATATTTCATGGACAAAACAGGATAAATATCTTATCTTTATTTCATTCATTCACTCTGTATTGATTGTTGGTAAAAAGAAAATTCCCTGAGCTAATAAAGCTGTACATATCAATTAAAATTAAAGTTTAACTTTTATTAAAAGAAAGAAGATTTACTAATTCATTTATTTACTGCAAAATAAGCCTTCAAGATTAAAAAGGAAAAGATAAGGAACTTGGGCATTATATTTATAACATAATGGTAGGGGAATATAATAATATTTGTGATCTCTTAAGATATTTACAGGGAAGGATTCCACTTGACTCAAAAATGTGGAAGAGTAAAAGCTTACTTGATTTTAGAGAATTTGGGAAAGTAGAGAATAGTAAACTAGACTTTGAAAGTTGAGAACCAAGAAGCATAGATTTCCATTAGAAGAATGTCCATGTAACTCTTTCTTGTTCTCAAGAACTTTGAAGGTGTTTATTCAATGTGTGGGTGTTTTGGCAAACAAAAAGCCTTAATCCATTTTTGCCCATATGTACACTAAATGAGAAGCCACATTACCTAGAAGATCTAAATGGGAGACAATTATATTATTATCTAAACTTACAATTCCAGAGCAACGGTTTCTTTTTTTTTTTGGTCAATCCTAAAGTTTTGTTTGATTTTTTTGATTTAACTCTATGCTGTGTGCAACCTCCATTAATAGTGACTTTAAGGTAGATTCTCCAAATGTTGAGGTTTATCTCTTAATGTCACACTTCATATTGTGCCTCAACCATATGTAGGAACTCTAGAAACACTTGTAAAAAGTAAAGTTAATTAAATGATTTAACCAGTATTTATATTATATTTAATTGATTTGGCAGTGTTAATCCTTAACCCGCCGCTATAAATGAATACACACAGACACTGGGTGGATCTTAACAAACCTAGGCCTGAGTGGTACAATCCTAGCCCATCTAAGCTGGCTCATAACTCTATTACCCAAATATAACCCCATATATACATATGTCCCTTTGGACTATTATTCTCCACACTAAGCTGGATGTTCCAGGCCACGTGGAAGGATCTTCTTTAATCTACCAATGGCGTGTCTTCCTTGTTTACTCCTGGCTTCTTCTCCTGCAACCTTCTTGTTCCCAAGATGCTATGTCTATCTCTCAAAAGCCTGCGAAACTTAGTCCCACCTATCTCTGTCTTTGCTCAATCTCCAGGCATTCATTTAACCAATCAGAGTCAATTAAGTAACAGACAGCAAACAGGACCAATTAACATTTAGAATGCTTAACACCACCCCATCATTTCCCTCCTTTTGTCTAATAAAAAGGATAAAAAGTACATACATAATGTTTAGCCTATTTTTATCAGGCAATCTTGAAGAAGAAAAAAAATCATCTATCTTGGTGTGACTAAAGTCTGAACCTAAATAATTTCTATCATATCCTATATTTTCATTTAAATCCTAAATAATTCAAGTTTAATTGAAATTTTATAGCTATTATGTCTTCATCCTCATCAAAGACTTAAGAAGGGATAAAGTCATTATTTGAGTGAATAGGAAGCACAGAAGAGCAGCTTCCAAAAAGAAAGAAAATGACAGTTTGTTGCCTAGACAGTCCCAAATATATCTCCATATCATTGGAGCATCATCTGCAGCCTTCTGGCCAAGTATATCTCACAGACATAATTGTGCAGCAGGAAATAAGGATTTTCCCATTCGTTCTCTGCAGAATCAGAACATCAACTTACCTGCATTTAAGCTCTGGTCCATCTTTGTACTGTATATAGTCTGTTGAGAAAGCAGGGACATTTTTGTCAAGTAGGAATTATCTCCTAATGGGAGATTTCTTTTTGATGCTCATTGTTTTCTTCCAAGTCAAATGGGAGCTGTCAGGAGCTGACTGTCTTAAAGTCAAACAATTCTTAAAATAATAATATCTTTAAATGGCATTTTCTGTAGATCTCTGAGGGTTTTGAATACAGCTATTGATTTATAAATCTATCGTCTTTGAAAAAGCAAACTGTAAAATTCTCTCAAAATTAATCTTATTTTTTATCAATATAAAAATTTCTATACCAATATATCAAAAGATAACCTTATTTTAAGAATAACAAGTTATAAGTTTTAGAGCAGATTCAATAATCTATCCTTATAGCTTATCATTTCTATACTATAAACATATTTCCCCCTTTTTTCTTTTCAAGTATTTTCTCCCTATATAAAAGAGAAAGGATAGAGAAAAGAAAAAGAAATAGAAAAGTCCTTGAGTCTAACCTCCTATACCTTGTTTAATAAGACCATAACCAATCCCCCTAAACAACATCTATAACATATCAAATGAGCAAAATAGTAGCCCCCCCCCCCTTTGGGAATGGGGCGTTGCTCTCTTAAAATTGCTTCCTGCTGAATTGGGTCATAGAAAACCTATTTGGGGGCCCAAATAAAATAGAAAAAATTGGTTAAGCAATTTAATAGTAACATTGTTGTCCAGTCTCTATCTGTTCAGCAATTTGAATGTCCTGAGCAGTTTTTAGTCCATTGAACTTTAGGTGGGAAAGTTCAGGGCTTCATTGAAGTCCTGCCTGGAACAGTCTGTGAGCTGGACCATCTGGCTTGCCTTGTCTTCTTTGGTGTTTGGTTCCTTTGCTCTGAAAATATATAATTTCTCACAATTAACGTATCTCTCTATTTTTTTCTTTGAGACAGGATTTCTCTGTATATCCTTGTCTTGGATTTATTTTGTAGACCAGGCTGACCTTGGCGAATGTCAGAGATCCATTTGTCTTTGTCTCCCAAATGATGAGATTAAAGGCATGTACCATCACACCCAACATATCTCCCCTAGGGTCTAATATCTCTCTTGAAACCAGTTTTCCAGTGGGTGTTCCACATCTAAGGAGTCTGGCTTGTGACCCCTTCCTCTTTATATTTTTAAAATCTCTTATATGTCAGCATTGCTAAACGACAAAAAAAATATCCTTTTTACCTCCCACTATATAGGAAATTCAAAGACATATAGACAAAAATTTCAAGCAAAGAAACAACATTCCAAAAGTCGTGGTCTAATTGTCATCCCATGTTGTAATTAAAGTTCTGTTTATTATTCCTGAAATCTAGCTTTGACTGTATATTCTTGGTGGGCCTTTCCCAGATACTCTTGATAAACACCTAGTTCTCAGGGACCTGTGAGCTCCTGCTGACATCTTTTGTATCAGGAGGGGCCAGGCCTCCTTCCTTCCGCCATTGTTATTGTCAGCAGCTTAGCATTCCATCTGTAAACTCTCTCCCTTACAGATATCCTTAAGCCTATCCTAGTCAAATCTTTCTCAAAAAGTATACACAGAACTACAAATGTCAATGTAAAAATTATCTGTATGTTAAGAGAAACAAACTCAATTGGAATCCAAACATATTGAGACATTGTGAATTTCTCCATTTTTTAATTTAGGCGGTTAATTCCATTCTCAACTCTTTAGAAGGCTGCCAGTTATTTAGCATAAAAAGAGAGCTAAGCTTTCCACTTTTGCTGTAAAACAGTAGCTTTTGTTAAAGGAGCTCTCATTCTTTGGATAGGAAGTTACTTTTTATCCAGGCCTTTTCAGGCTGTAGGCATAGATTCTAATTGCTGAATGCTGGACGCCATATGCAGAAAAAAAATGGTTAAATTGTTTAACCAGTATTTATATTGTATTTAATTGATTTGGTGGTGTTAATCCTTAACCTACCACTATTAATGAATACACACAGACACCATGTGGATCTTAACAAGCCTCGGTCTGGGTTGTATAATCCTAGCCCATCTAAGCTGGCTCATAACTCTATTACCCAAATATAACCCCATATATACATATGTCCCTTTGGACTATTATTCTCCACACTAAGCCAATGTTCCAGGCCATGTGGAAGGGTCTTCTCTAATCTACCCCATGGCATGTCTTCCTTGTTTACTCCTGGCTTCTTCTTCCACAACCTTCTTGTTCTCAAAAGCTCTCGAACCTTAGTCCCACCTATCTCTGTCTTTGCCCAATCTCCAGGCCTAAGCATTCATTTAACCAATCAGAGTCAATTAAGTAACAGACAACAAACAGGACCAATTAACATTTATAAGGCTTAACACCACTCCATCAAACACTCTTGATTCAGAGTCATTTCTGAATTATGTTAAAACTAACTCATGGATAACTGTTCTTATTAATGGCCATAGATGGTATTAAATTCCACACAACAAAGTAGCAATTATAGACAGGTAATATGAAGATAACTATAAAAAAAAGCCCAGGTATTGATACTTCATTATAGGATTAAAGTAGTGATTATATCTATGCTTATATCTATTTTTATTCAGAGCCACATCACTTTGTAAAATTTGTCTGCTTTGACTAAATAGTATTAATTTCCTCAATTACAGAAATTAATATTCCCAGAACAAAATCACCTTATTTTCTAAGACTACTTACACAAACATACAGCCCAGAAGACTTACCTATTCATCACCTAAATTGTTTAACTCCCTACTTATTGCTCCCTGATTGTTCTTAGCAGCTGCCAATCTCTGACCAGAAGATGGAAGCTTTTTTGGATCAGCAACACCCTAGTACACTTTCCCTCATATACTTGCTTTTTATCTATAAATTGGCATTGATCTCTCTGGTTTCTCAGTCTAGAGACCTTCCTC